>QJPP01003508.1:0-81444 GCA_003996215.1 Jaltomata sinuosa
CTTAGCCCCAGGTACATTGGGCCGTTTGAGATTCTTCAGAGGGTTGGTAGCGTTGCCTATCAGCTAGCCTTGCCTCCGATGTTTTCAGCTATACATCCTGTATTTCATGTTTTGATGTTGCGTCGGTATGTCCCAGATGAGTCTCACGTGTTGCAGTGGAATTCAGTCCAGTTAGGTGAGGGTTTAGCCTTTGTTGAGGAGCCGGCAACTATTTGGCCAGAGATGTCAGGAGATTAAGGTCTCGAGAGATCCCGGTTGTTAAGGTTCAGTGGAGGCACCGTCCAGTCGAGGAGGCTACCTGGGAGACCGAGAGAGATATGCGGGATCAGTATCCGCAGCTATTTTAGCCTTCAGGTACCCCCTTGACCTTGACTTTCGAGGACGAAAGTCCTTTTTAGTATTGGATGATGTAATGACCCTTCCGGTTATTTCCATGTATACGCTTTCCTTGAACCATTAGAGCTTGTTTGTAGCGGCCCCAAGTTACTTAAGGCTTGTCAGGACCGGTATTTTCGGTGCCGGGTCCATTTGTTTGACCGTAAGTTCCTTTAATAAACTTTCTGAACTTTGGGTAAAATGTCTCAGGGCTTTTCACTCAATATATAAAGAGTTAGAAGTCCCCCAAAATACCAAATCGAAGGTCTACGAGGCTAATTTCCAACGCATAAAACCTCACGTCCAACTGATCTCGTAGTAAAAAGTTATGACTGTTTTATCACGGACTGTCTGGCAGAAAACGGGTTGCGAACCGGGTCGCGAACCGGGTCGGGTTAAACTCGATTTAAGCCTCAACTTCACGTTTTAAAACGCCATTTCAGTTCCAAAACAGTGAGAAAACTTAAGGGAGAATTCCAAGAGAGTTCTTGAGTATCAAAATCGTGCGTTGGTGAATTGCGAGTCTAGGTTTGGGAATTTTATTAGCATCGCGCATATATTTGAAAATATTTTATTTTAAAGTTGAATTTGGTAAAAAGTTATATTATTATTACCTTTTCAAAATATTTTAAAGGTTTATGAAAAATATTTTTGCTACGATATAAGTGTATATGTATTTATTTTATAAGGTTTTTATACATTGTAGTATTTTAACGGAGATAGTAAATTTAGTTATGTTGAAAATTATTATTATAATATAGTAGGTTTTATTCAAAATAATTTTCTATGAATTATGGTATATTTAAAAAGTTATATTTATTATACCATGAATTTATGCAATACCCGAGTACATACATAACGGGATAGAAATATTTGTGGTATTGACACCTCCACTACATGTGGAGGTGGATGGAGTGGACAACACTTTTTTTAAAGCAATTGTGAGGCTGCCACCTTGCTACTTATGTAGCACTTAATTCAAGATATATATAGTAGTAATAGTTAATTGTTTGGTTGGCAGCAAATTTTGTAACTCATATTATATATGCATGTATGTGTAAAGGTATAATTTGCTTCATTTTCACATTATGGAGAAGCTCAACTTAATATTGAAATGCTGGTGTATTTTTCTACATTTATGTCAAAGAAATTTTGGGAAAAAAATATTTTGATGCTATAGTTGATCACCGAAAGAAAATCGATTATCTACGCCAAGTTATTCAAGCCCGAGTCCGAGTTTGATTTCGTGTTGGAGGTTTTTCGGAGAGGTTCAAGCTTGTCATCGGATGACAGGTAGGTTACAGTTTATTTTCCCTAGACTCCACATATATAGGATAAAATTGTATTAATGGGTATCCTTGGGTTGGTTTATTAGGTTGGTACCACAGACCTCGACCGCTTAACTCATGTCCGCCTACTTTTGTTCCTCCGTTGCTTGTAGTATTTGCCGATATATTTTATTTACCCTTGTGGTCCTGTGAGGCCTTGTGACTCTGGAACATAGAAGGTGGGATTTTGGGAATGTCCGCGAGTCTCGGGCATAGAATTATCCTTCTAGGCTGGTTATGCTTGCTGAGTAGCTGTGGGCCTGTGCAGGGTCGATAGGTTGATTGTGAGCTGCTGGACAGCTATTGTGTGTGATCATACCATTTCCATGCATATAAAGAGGTTTTATCCATGTTTTACTATGGTTTGGGCTTCGGGCCTACTGACACTATTTTCTAAACCTTGCATGGCCCGGGGGGTCCATTTTTTTGATGGAAATAATTTGAAAATGGTTTGAATTATCTTGTGAATTTCCTGGGTAAAAGAAAGTAAAGTTATGTTTTAAATCATCAGTTTTACGATTAACGCTAGACTCAGCAGGGCCAGGGTGCTAGTTGAGTTTTCTTGCTACTTCAGATGATTTTTAGCCTCGGTCGGACCGAGCACCTGAGATGACTTTTTACTGTTTAGACCCTGTTATGCCCGGGCACCCTTGGAGGGGTTTTTGAGATATTTTCAATCTACTTTAGTCCTGGACAGGGTCTGGGCATGCATATTAGAGACTGGGTCTCTATCTTGATCTCGGACTTGCTTCTGGACGACATGTGTTGATACTGAGTTTTAGTATGGGGTCAGGGACCTCCATGGACCTTGCCATCTGGGCTAGGGGCTACGGGCTGCGTGTGTCGGAGGAGGGGTATACGGTGGAGTAGAGGTATACGGGCAGTGTCCTTCCATGGAACCTACCTGCTGGGCCGGATCGGCACCGGAGGAGGTACATACAGAGATACCATTTCACTTGAGATCTTCATGCATCATATCATTCATTGTTTGAGGCTCCACCTTTGTTTGTTGTTTGTTGATTGTACGCTCCGGTAGTATGGGATGCCGGAGGGTTTGTTTTCACTTGTTTGTGTTCCTCGGTTGTATGGGCGGCCGAGCGACTGTAGGTAGACTCTTTCTATTTACTTGTAGAATTATTCCCTGTTACGGTTAATTATGAAATTGGTTACTGCTAGACTGTTAGTTGCTGGGTGTGAGATTGATATGATTAGTTGGGCTTGATTCATGTCTCTACGCATGCCTATCATCACTCTTTCTCTCTTCTTCTTACACTTGAGGTTACCGGTATACCATCCATTTTGTAAACTTATTTTATATACACTGTTATTGCAAGGACCCCAGGTGCGTTGTTTCTTACTTTCATCTGTGCCTATGGTGTGTATATTCTGCTTACTAGCCTCACATGTGGTTCTGTTGATTTCCCTCTGGGCTAGTTCCTGTGTACCTTTCGTTGATTTATGTGACTGCTTGCTTCTATTCTGTCTGTTACTACACTTTTATCTTATATGTGCCCAGTCGGCCTATGATACCTACTGGGTACCTTATGCTTCGCATTTGGTGCTCACCCCTACCCCCTGCATCTTTGGGTGCAGATCCTAGCGTGGGCCATCGCCGTTAGATCGCTGTGATTCGTGCTTGGAGATCTGTTGGGGACTACTTCAGACTGAGGGTGAGCTCTTGGCGATCGGAGCTTAGCTTTAGTTTATCTTTTGCTTCATGTACTCTATTACCATTCAGAGACATCTGTATATATTGTTTGGATTTATTTGCACTCCATGTATGTAGTTTGGCTCTATACTATGATACCAGGTCTTGGGGTTTGGTTTAGTTTCCGCATATGTATATATTTATAGTCCTTTTATCTGTTCTCTTCGTCTTGTTCTCTTATTTGTTAGATAGTAGCCCATTACTAACTGTTCTGGGCTACGGGGATTGGTTCACCTACCGGGGGTTGTAGGTGCCATCATGACCGAGAAATTGGGTCGTGACACTAACCAACCCAAAAGACCTGGTATCATAGCGTATAAGTGCCAAACTAGATCAGGAGTACAAAGGTCCAAAAGTAATATATACATAATGTCTCCAAAACTATAATAGTACAAAATACATCAAGGATAAACTAAAGTAAAGCTCTGAACGCCAATAGCTCACCCTCAGCCTGGATGATCCAAAAATAGCACCCCGCATGAGTCTCGGGCACTCTATCAGCGATAGCCCACACTAGGATCTACACCAGAAGATGTAGAGGCTAGGGTGAGCACTAAATGGGAAGCATAAGGTACAACATAGGTATCATAGGCCAACTGGGCACATATAAAGTAAAAGAGAAATAGTAGACAGAATAGATGCAAATAGTCACATAAATCAATGAAAAGGTACACAAGAACTAGCCTAGAGGGAAGACAACAGAAAACAACATACAAGGCTAGTAAGTAAGCAATATACACACAGTCACAGGTGAAAGTAAGAAATACCGCACCTAGGATCCTTGCAATAACAATATATACATGATATGTTCTAAAAATGGACGGTATACTGGTAACCTTAAGAATAAAGAATGGGATAGAAGAATAAAGGTAGACATGCCCGAAAAAAAGGAATTAATAACCATCCAAAACATACCAATCTCACATCCGGAAGTAAAAGCCTAGCAGAGTCCAACTCCGCCCTTATAACCATAATAGAGGTAAATTTTGAAATAAAATAACGAGAGTCTACCTACAGTCCCCCGGTCACCCATACAACCAAGGAACACAATTAAGTGAAAATAAACCCTCCGGCATCCCATACTACCGGAGCATACAATCAACAAATATCAAACAAGGGTGGAATCTGAAGCAATGAATTATATGATGTATGATAACCTCAGGGTGAAATAGAACTTCTGTATGTACCTCATCCGGTGCCGATCGCGCCCAGCAGGTAGGTCTCATGGAAGGACACAGCTTGTATACCTCTACTCTACCGTATACCTCCCAACACGCATCCCAAAGCCTCATGACTGGAGCAGCGAGGTCCATGGAGGTCCCAGACCCCATACTATAACTCAGAATCAAAATATGTCCTCCAGAATTGTTCGGGTTCAAGCCAGTGGCTAAGTCTCAAATATGCATGCCTCGACCCCGTCTAGGACTAAAGTAGTGAAACGATGTCTCAAAAACCCCTCCAAGGGTGCCCGAACATAACTGGGTCTAAAACAATAGTAAAATATCTCAGATGCTCGACCCGTCCAAGCCTAAAGTCATTTCAAATTAGTAAGAAAACTCAGCTAGCACTCCGACCTGGTCGAGTCTAGCAATAGTAGAAAAATCATGATAAAAGTATATTTTGACATTATTTACCACAAGAAGATCCACGTATCAAGTCAAATCATTTCCAAATCAAATTTCATCGAAAACGGCCCCCTAGGGCCATGCAAGTTTAAGGAAAACAGTCCCAGTAGGCTCAAAGCCAAAACCATAGTAAAAATGTGGGAAAATCTCTTTATATGCATGGAAATGATATGATCAACACACAATAGCCTCCCGACAGCTCACAACAACCTATCGGCCCTGCACAGGCTCCCAAAGCTACTCAACAAGCATAATCAGCCTAGAAGGATAATTCTATGTCTGAGACTCACGAACATTTACAATGATCCCACCATCTATGTTCCACACTCAACAAGGTCTCACAAGACCACAAGGGTAATAATATCAAGTAACAAGAATACTACACACAATGTAGGAAGGAAATGGGACGGATCATGGAAAAGCACTCAAGGTCTATGGTACCAACCTAATAACCTAACCCAAGTATGCCAACTAGTACAATTTTACCTGATATATGCTAAGTCTAGGAGTTTAAACCATAACCTATCAATCGTCCAAGGACAAGCTGCGGGAACGACGATATCCGGGGCCGAGCTGCTTTGAGAAGCTGCGAACGAGAATCAAACTATCAAATTCATGAATAAAACATTCAAATGAGTCTAACAACACCCATATTACTACAATTATAGCCGGGTTGATATCCGGGTCAAAAGTAGGCCCAAGGGGCCCACACCCAAAACTAAAAGCAAAAAGGACCACAACGACTCCAACGATGCCAAGAAGGCATGTTCCAAATTTAAGTACAATTGGCCAAGAGGAGGCTCCAAAAAAGCTCGCTAAACTTGGGGTTTGAAGATGGAATTTCAATAATAAGAACGGAAATTAGGCAAGAATTACTTACCAAAAGGACGGAAAATCAGCTTAAAAGGGATAATTTTTTGCACCCACGAACATGCACAAGCTACAAGGCAACCACTACAACAAATTCCCAAGGTTTGAAGAAGAGCAACAATGGAGGAATTTAGAAAATTCAAGGAGGAAGAAACTTACCAAAAGACGAAGGACTACGGAAAATCCACGAACAATTGACTCCCCAAGGCTTAGAATTGATTTAGAGCAAAATGGTTGAGAGATATTTGAGTTTTACAGTGAGAAAGGTGTGGAGAAAAGGCTGGAAGAACGAACATTCAACAATTTATAACTTTTGGAAAATGGCCAGCGCCATTGGCGCTGAAGGCCTGCCACAGGCCAGCGCGATCGCGCTGCCTGGGAGCCGTTGGCGCTGAAGGCTGGCCTGCAACTATTTTTTTGCAATTTTTGAAGACTCTCTGGGGAATTCCGGGCACAATCGAAATCCGATATCCAAAAACCAATAATGCTAATAGAGTGGAAACGATGTTCCGAATTTAACGAAATCCACGAAACTTCCAAACGAAGTCATTTCGGAGAATTGTTGACCCAAGTCAACACTAGCTAAAAGGAACTCAAGGGCTCAAAATGAGCCCGGCTCACCCGAAACCCAAACCAACCACCTTCCTAGCCCAAACTCAATATTTCAGAGATGATAGAATAGTCGAATTTCGAATCTGACGCTCCGATCATCGAAAGGAACCCAAAGTTACACTTTCAACTCCAAATGGCCTGAAAACTGAGGAAACAACACAAAACCCACACTGAAAGTTCTCAGGCCTCAACTAAAGGTCCAACCAGACCAAACTCAAAGCTCCGGAGCTAACAAAACTGTCAGAATTCAATTCTGAGCACGTTAGCTAAGAATGTTGACTAATATCAATAATATTCTAAGTTTAAACTCTAAAACAGGCAAATGGCCAAAACGACCAAACGAACGACCAGGACACTGAACTATCGGTCCCAGCAAGCCATAAATGACTTGGGGCCTCTACAAGAAAGCTCTAACAGTGCAATGAATGTGTAAACGCGAAGATGACTGGAAGTGTCATCACACCCTCCCATTATATTTTTGGTTCAAATATACCTCTTATTATACTTTTATGTTAATTTAACCCCCCTTTTTAAATAAAAGCAATTTACCCTTATTTTTCTCATAAATGGACATGTGATGAGCTTCAAAATAAAAATAATTCATCACCAAATGTAAATATTTGCGCAATTCACTTTACAAATTTACCTATTTAATCCATCTCGCCTACTCTCTCAATTCATACAAAAATAATACATATATTCATAATTTATACCCATGTCATCTAAACCTTTCCTTGGCCTCACAGCGAATAAACTTCTTTATAAGGAATTTTTGAAGTTACGATATATAAGAAAAATCATTTTCTTTCTTCCATCATCTTTTGGTCTAATATCATATGTATACTTGAAATAATCAGCTAAACAAGATTACCATATATAATTGCAGGAAAAAAATACATATATCTAATAAAAGGATCATTAATGTTAATGGGAAAGTATTTAGAAATAGGTGGAGCAAAGAATTTAAAGCATTTGTATTCATGAGAAGCGGATCATTAAAAAAGAGAAGAAAAGAAAATAGAAGACTACAAGAAAAGAACAAAACTTAAAGTGGAGGGAATTGAGATGGTTAAAATGGGTGAGTGTCAAAAATAAGGGTAAATCAGCATAAAAGTTTAATGGGAGGGGTATATTTGGACCTAAAGTATATCAGGAGGGGTATATTTAGATTGAAAGTATAACAAGGGGTATATTTAATTATTTCTAATAGTACGGGGGTATATCTAGACCCAAAGTATAACAAAAAGGGTATATTTGAACTCAAAGTATAACGAAGGGTATATTTAAATCATTTCTAATAGTACAAGGGTATATTTAACCCTTTTACATTATCTCTATGGTGTGCATGTTGATGTGTTCATAGATCATAAGAGTCTTCAGTAGGTTTTCAGCCAGAAGGAGTTGAATCTCAAGCAGAGGAGATAGCTCAAATTGCTTAAGGATTATGACATGAACATTCTTTACCACCCAGGTAAGGCAAATATGGTTGTTAATGTTGTTAGTAGGTTGTATATGCGGAGTGTTGCTCATGTAGATGAAGGAAAGAAAGATTTAGAAAGGGATGTGCATATACTTGCATGTTTGGGGGTTTATCTATTAGACTCCAAGGATGGTGGTGTGATTGTATTGAATGGAGCTGAATCATCTCTAGTGGTAGAAGTTAAGGAGAAACAAAACAATGATCCCATCTTGCTCTAGCTAATGCAAAAAGTCCAGAAGCAGAAGGTGATGGTTTTTGAACAAGGGGGAGATGGTGTTTTGAGGTATCAAGGTAGGTTATGTTTTCCTGGTGTGGATGGTCTTAGAGATAGGATCATGGCAGAAGCACATAGTTCCAGATATTTGATTCACCCATGCTCCATGAAAATGTACATGACTCAAGAGAAGTCTATTAGTGGAATAGGATAAAAAGGAACATCACATATATTGTTGCTAAGTGTCCGAATTGTCAGTATGTTAAGGTTGACCACCAAAGTCTAGATGGTATGGATCCGAATATAAATATCCCTGAGTGGAAGTGGGAGATGATCAATATGAATTTTATCATAGTTTTACCACAATCTCAACGGCAGAATGACTCGATTTGGGTGATTGTGGATATAATGACCAATTCAGCTTACTTCTTGCCAGTAAAGAGTATAGACTCGGCAGAAGATTACACTAAGTTGTACATTTGTGAGATAGTCAGCCTTCATGGAGTTCTGTTTTCCATCAATTTAGATAGGGGTTCTCAATTCACCACCCAATTTTAGAAGTCCTTTTAGAAATGTTTGGGTATAAGGGTGGACCTTAGTACCACTTTTCATTCGCAAATCGATTGCTAGGCAGAGTGCACTATTCAAACACTTGAGGATATGTTAAAGGCATGTGTTATAGACTTCAAAGGGAATTAGTATGAACATTTTCCTCTCATAGAGTTTGGAAACAACAACAATTATCACTCCAGTATCCAGATAGATCCATATAAGGCTTTTTATGGGCGGAGGTATCTCTTATTGGTTGGTTTGAGGTTGGTGAAGCGGAATTGATAGGGAAAAAATTAATTCACTAAGCTATGGAGAAGGTTAAGACTATTCAGGAAAGGTTAAGGACTTTGTTGAGCTGGCAAAAGTCCTATACTGATATAATGCCACGCCCCGAGCCTATGCCCTAGACGAAACATGGTGTTAGAGCCACAAGTGACCCCAAGCTATCTCTTGATCTGGCATAAGCTAAGCATTCTGACTAACATAATTATCTAGGAAGAATCCATAATGAATTAAATTAGAAAGTTCAGAAATATAGACTGAAAATCTCTGAATAAATGAATATATAAGTTTGACATATAATATAACCGAATAAGCTGAAATCTAACTCTATGTCTGAAAGACTTTACTACTGATGAGTTTCTTGGGACAAGCCCCCAGCTAACTCTAAAATACTTGAACTCAAAAATAATCTAACTCAAAAAGACTAAAAAGATACGTCCTCGGATGATAAGGACTCACCAATGGCTATCGCTGAGATAACACTAGAACGGGCTAATCGTGAGGTTAAGCGTGAGAACCTGAACTTGTATCATGATAGGATGCAACACATAGAGTATGTGTAAGTACTTTAAATGTACTTAGCATGAGGGATATGAAATCTAACTATATAGGTAAACATGCTAAAATACTGATATACTGTAAGCTGAACTACAGTACATAGGCCCGAAATATAATCATGCTAAAAATCCAAAATTCAAGGATATTTTGAAAAATATATTTAAAGGCAGTAAAACTAAACTGAGGGCCTAATACACATACTAAAACTAATTCTGTGGGAGAGCCTGTTAACCTACATAAACCATGTGAGCTAAACATAGAGTCCGATGTATACGCCTAATTGAGAGGACCCAATACACCTTGCCAGGGTGTAGAGGCATGACTTGCGTGCTCATTAAATTGAGGCCCATTGAGAGGCTTAATAATCCTATGGTGGTACGTAGTTCTGGGACTTTAGGGTACACTGAACCCAAATCTGACTTGGTGCTAAGTACTACTCCCAAACTGATATGGTAGCTCATTTAAAACTGAGGTCCTGAGTCTCTGTGTCAGAACTATACTAAACAAAAATCATTAATTTCTTTATTTAGTCATAAAGTTGATTTCTAGCATGATTCCATTAATTACATGTTTCCAAGTAAAAGTTCACATGTTTAAATAACATGTCTTTATGTATTTATGAAAATGCATGCCAAATTCTTCAAGTATGAATTTAAGAAGGAAAAATATGTTTTGAATTATGGATACGCTAAGTTTCAAGAACTTATGACATGAGGATTGCATGATACCCGATGTGTTTTCATGCTTTTCAATAAGATTTGGCATGAGATTATGCCGTTATGAATTTATGAGCTATATGTACATATTTTGGGAGTAGTATTTAGCACTGAGCGATGAGGTTTCGATTACCCAAGTCCAAAAACTATGTTGCCAACGTAGGTTATAAATTGCCCTATGGGCTTATGAGAGTGGTTCCACATCTTGATGTATGGTGTCTTGTGCTTTAACGGGCATTAGGGCGGCTTTGCCAACTAGGGTTATATAGTTTGATATGGTGACTCATTCCTTGGCATGGTTCAAGTCAGCTTTGCTAACTAGGGTTATATAGTTAGATTCCATATAGCTCGCATAGTCTATTGTCGGTTATACGAAACTCTCGTACTAATGTTTTGACTTGTTTAAACTTATGATATGTATTTGAAGTTTTCACTCTTATCTCATGTTTACCACTAAAGTTATGATGTGCACTTATGATATTCCTTTTGACATGAACTCTGTTTTAAATATGTTTTTATCATATTCATGCATATCTCTTATACTCAGTACATCCTATAGTACTGACACATATTTTGTGCTGCATCCTTTGATGATGCAGATTCAGGCTCATTCCCTCACACTCGTGGCTAGACCTTGATGGAGTCCCAGTTTCCAGTGGTGAGACCTCATTATCTGAGGGCCAGTATTAGACCTATTTCTCTTATGTTATTTTCTTTGGATTTCTTGAGCTAGTTAGGGTCTTGTCCCACCAGCTCTTATGATAGTTTAGAGGCTTCAGACATAGCTAGACTTGTTTTCCATTGTATGAAGTTGATACTTCATAAGACTTGTCCTTATTTAAGTTATGGTTGCCTATTTGTATCTAGTATGTTTTCGCTATGTTTCTTGAATTGATTTATGAGTATGCTATGACCAAGGGTTAATATGGAGCACTTATGTTCCAGACTTTGTGTTACATCTAAGGGGTATACTCGGGGTGTGACAAACTTGGTATCAGAGCCTCAGGTTTAAGAGTCCTAGGGTGTCTGAAGCCGCATCGAGTAGAATCTAGTTCATGTGTGTGAAGCGCGCCACACATATAAGGGAGAGGCTATGATATGTCTTAGGAAAAGTTCACTTACTTCATGATCATATCGTGTGATAGAGTTTAACTCTAACATCCCTCTAATCCTTTCCTTGTATGTTTTAGATTATGTCTTGACGTGCTATACCTCACCAAGCCGCTCGAAATGCTGCTTCTCTAGTTCCGGCCCCTGAGGTCACGAATGAGTAGTTAAGGAATGCCATCCATTTTCTAGCCCAGACCATGGCCGCTCAGGGCAACCAGCCAGCTCCTATCCCCATCCACCCTCAAGGTGGGGTAGCGGTCCAGGTTCGTGATTTTGTCCAAATGAACCCACCTGAATTTTAGGGTTCGAAACTGAGTGAGGACCTACTTAGATTTATTGATGAAGTGAAGAAGATCTTTGATGTTATGCAAGTGGGTGATGTTGATTGTGTGGAGCTCGCATCCTATAAGCTCAAGGATGTAGCCCATATCTGGTTCATGCAATGGAAGGAAGCTAGAGCTAGGGACGAGGTCCCTATGACTTGGGAGTGTTTCGAGAGGGACTTCCTCGATCAGTTCTTTCCCCGAGAGTTGAGGCAAGTGAAACATGAAGAGTTTGTGAACTTGAAAAAGGGTTCAATGTCAGTCCAAGAGTACAGTTTGAGGTTCACTCAGTTGTCTAGGTATGCCCCCTCTATGGAAGCGGACCCGCATGATCAAATGAGTAAGTTTATCTATGGGGTTTCAGATATGTTGAAAAAAGAGTGTAGGTCCTCTATGCTGTTGAGTGATATGAGTATTTCTAAGCTTATGACCCATGCTCACCAGATTAAGGGAGACAAGCTTAGGGAGATGGCTAGGGAGAACAAGAGGGCTAGATCCGAGGGTTCAGGTTTTGGCCATCGGAAGTCCAGAGGCGGACATCGCTCTTTCTTCCGGAAAAGGTAATTAGGACCCATGCATTCTTCATCCAGTGCTCCTTCTTAGGCCTCCAGGCCTCGTTATGATTAGTCTGGTAGAGGTGCAGGCTCTTATTCACAAGGGAGTTGTGCAAATAGGTCTTCTTTCACCATTTGTACCAAGTGTAGAAATAGTCATCTTGGTGAGTGTCTAGCCAGTTCAGACAGTTGCTTCAGATGTAGTCAGGATGGACATCGGATTAGAGATTTCCCTTCAGCTAAGAAGTGATAGGGTGGTAGTAGGGCTCAGTCTACCCCAGCAACTTTAGAAGATCGACCAGCCAAGCAGGGCACTGCTTCTAGTTCTGCTGGTCAGCGCCAAAATTTCCTTTATGCTATGTCCTCTCGTCAGGACCAAGAGAGTTCACCTGATATTTTCACTGGTATGTTGAAAGTCTTCTCTCTTGATGTGTATGCTTTGTTCGACCCCGGAGCCATTCTACAGTTATTGTAGCATGCAAATTCGAAATTTGTCCTAAATTGCTTTTAGAACCATTTTGTGTTTCTACTCCTGTTGGTGAGTCAGTCCTAGCCAAAAGAATCTACTGAAACTTCCCTATCTCAGTCCTTCACAGAGTCACTTCAGCGGATTTAGTAGAGTTGGAGATGACTAATTTTGATGTTATTCTTGGTATGGATTGGTTGTATGCTTGTTATGCTTCAGTTGATTGTCGTACTCGGGTTGTCAGTTTCAAGTTTCCAAATGAACCCGTCTTAGAATGTCAAGGTAGCCCCCCTTCCTCGAAAGGTCATTTCATATCTTATCTTAAGGCTAGGAAGATGATTTTCAAGGGTTGTGTTTGTCATATAGTTCGGGTTATGGACACAGAGTCTAAAACCCCATCTCTTCTGTCTTTCCCTGTTGTGAATGAGTTCCTTAAAGTGTTTCCCGAAGATTTGCCCAGAGTCCCTCGCGAGCGGGAAATCAACTTTGGGATAAATCTTCTTCCAGATACAAATCCTCTCTTTATTCCTCCCAATAGAATGGATCCCATGGAACTTAAAGAGTTAAACGATCAGTTGAAGGATCTTCTTGATAAGGGTTTCATTAGTCCTAACATTTCTCCATGGGGTGCCCCAGTCTTATTTGTGCAAAAGAAAGATGGTTCCCTCAGAATGTGTATTGACTACCATCAGTTGAATAAGGTCACAATCAAGAATAAGTATCCCATTCTTAGGATTGATGACTTGTTTGATCAGCTTCAGGATGCTAGTTCCTTCTCCAAGATCGACCGTAGATCCAGTTATCATCAGCTTTGTGTTCGAGAGTGTGATATTCTGAAGACAACCTTCAAAACTCGGTATGGTCATTATGAATTTTTTGTGATGTTTTTTGGTCTAATAAATGCTCCTGCAGCCTTAATGGATTTGATGAACCGTGTGTTCAAGCAGTATTTGGATATGTTTGTGATAGTTTTCATTGATGATATTCTTATCTATTCTCAGAGTGGGGAGGAGCACTTAAACCACTTGAGAGTTGTGTTGCAGACTCTCAAGGACCGGCAGTTATTTGCTAAGTTTAGCAAGTGTGAATTTTGGATGCAGTCTGTTGCTTTTCTGGGTCATATTATGACTAGAGATGGTATTCGAGTTGATTCTCAAAAGATTGAGGCAGTAAAGAACTGTCCTAGACCCACTTCTCCATTCGATATTAGGAGTTTTTTGGGTTTGGCTAGTTACTACAGGAGATTTGTGGAAGGATTTTCTTTTATTGCTGCCCCATTGACTCAGTATACTCGGAAGAAGGTTAAATTTCAGTGGTCTAATTTGTATGAGAAGAACTTTCAGGAATTGAAGACTAGATTAACTACAGCTCCAGTGTTGGCTCTACCCAAGGGCCTAGATGACTTTGTTGTGTATTGTGATGCTTCTAGGATTGGTTTGGGTTGTGTGTTGATGCAGTGTGGTAAAGTGATTGCTTATGCTTCAAGATAACTTAAGACTCATCAGAAGAACTACCCTACTCATGATCTTGAGTTAGCAACCGTGGTTTTCACTTTGAATATTTGGATACACTACTTGTATGATGTTCACGTGGATGTATTCACCAATCATAAGAGTCTTCAGTATGTGTTCACTCAGAAGGAATTGATTCTGTCACAAAGAAGATGGCTTGAGCTTCTTAAGAATTATGAGATGAGTGTGCTTTACCATCTGGGTAAGGCCAATGTTGTGGCGGATGCACTTAGTAGATTATCTATGGGTTGTGTGTCTTCAGTCAAATATGGGAAGAAGGAATTGGTTAAGGAGGTTCATAGGCTAACTCGGTTGGGAGTTAGCCTTATGGACTCGACAGAAGGTGGTGTTATTGTTCAGAATGGTTCCAAATCATCTCTGGTAGTTGAAGTGAAGTCAAAGCAAGACAGTGATCCTATTTTTCTTCAGCTAAAGGGTACAGTCCATCAACAAAGAGTTGAGGTCTTCTCCCAAAAGGGAGATGGTGTGCTTCTCTATCAGGGTCGATTGTGTGTTCCTCATGTACATGGGTTGATATAGAAGATTCTAATAGAGGCTCATAGTTCCAGGTATTCTATTCACCCTGGTGCCACAAAGATGTGTCTTGACCTATGCGAAGTCTATTGGTGGAATGGTATGAAGAGGTACATAGTCAGTTTTGTGGCTAAGTGTCCCAACTGTCAGCAAGTAAAGGTAGAGCATCAACAATCGTGTGGCATGACTCAGGATATTAACCTTCCTACTTGGAAGTGGGAAGCGATCAATATGGACTACATTATAGGTTTGCCTCGTACTCGAAGGCAACATGATTCGATTTGGGTGATTGTAGACCGAATGACAAAGTCATCCCACTTCTTGGCAGTAAAGACTACAGACTTAGTGGATGATTATGCCACACTCTACATTCGGGAGATAGTCCAATTGCATAATGTCCTATTGTCCATCATTTCAGATAGGGGTACTCAGTTTACATCCCAGTTTTGGAGATTATTTCAGAGAGGTCTTGGTACTCAGGTGAAGCTTAGCACAACTTTTCACCCACAGACGGATGGCCAGGCAGAGCGTACTATTCATACTTTGGAAGATATGTTGAGAGCTTGCGTGATTGACTTCAAAGGTAATTGGGATGATCACTTACCTCTTATCGAGTTTGCCTAAAATAACAGCTTTCACTCTAGCATCCAACTGGCTCCTTATAAGGCACTTTATGGTCGGAGGTGTAGGTCTCCTATTGGTTGGTTTGACGTAGGTGAGGCAACTTTGATTTGTCTAGATTCAGTGCATGAGACTATGGAGAAGGTTCAGCTTATTAGAGAGAGGTTGAAGACCGCTCAGAGTCGACATAAATCATATTCAGATGTGAGGAGAAGATAATTGGAATTTGAGGTTGATGATTGGGTTTTTCTGAAGGTGTCGCCCATGAAGGGTGTGATGAGATTTGGCAAGAAAGGGAAGCTTAGTACCCATTTTATAGGTCCTTATCAGATTCTGAGGAGAGTTGGTAGCATTTCTTATGAGTTGGATTTGCCAACGGAATTAGAAGTGGTTCATCCGATTATCCATGTTTCCTTGTTAAAAAAGTGTGTTGGTGATCATAGTCTCACCTATGAGGAGGTTCCTATAGAAATCATTGATCTTCAAATTTGGAGGTTGAGGAACAAAGAAGTCTCTTCGGTAAAAGTCCTTTGGAGTAAATAACTTATTGAGGGAGCTACTTGGGAAGCGAAGTCAGCCATGAAAGCCAAGTACCCTCATCTCTTTCCTTCCGATCTAGTTTTTGCTTGAGGTAGTAGTCTCCTCATTATCATAATCTATCCCACTCTAGTCCATCAGTTCCCCTCATGATCTTATTATGCATGCATGTTTTTTGAAGTTGATTCAGTTATGTTTTAAGTTACAAGCTCAGTTATTATATTTGTTCTTCAGATTTTGTGTATTGTTGATTGGTTGGGCTGCTTTCTCTTCAGTTTTCCCTTGTTTAGTCTTCATTCGAGGATGAATAATCCCAAGTGGGAGATATTGTAACACCCTAGAAATCAAACCAACTTTCTAAGTTTAAAACTCTGATAAATTTCAAGTTTTCAGGAATCACGGGTCCAAACCATGAAACAATGGTTTAAACCATGGGTCATGGAGTGGAGCCATGGTTTTCCTTTGTAGTTAAACCCCTAGTATGAGAACCATGGGTTGGTTCTATGGATCGTAGTTCACTGTACGGACCATGATGTCAACTCGTTTAACTTGATCAGAGGGTTGATAATGTTTCCAGGTTTCACGACTGGTTTCTACAGCCCATAGATTAAACTACGGACCATCCTACTAACTCGTAGAACTTAATCAGAGGCCAGCTAGGTCCCTAGGAATTACTACTTAGGTCTACGACCCGTAATCCATTCTACGAGTCCATCCTGTTGACCCATAGTTTGGCTTCTGTAGCCTGATCACTTGTCCATGAACGTCGGATGGAAACCATGAGCTGTGGTTTGGTCTACGACCCGTGGAATCCATCTGTGGTCCTTGAAAGTCAGCTTTTTCCAGCTTTTTCCTAATTATGTCTCAGGGGTATTTTAGTTACCCATCCATTTTAACTCCTAAATGATGTCGTTTTGATTATTTCTAAAAGGGTTTTCACCCTCATTTGCCTAAGTCCCTTCTCAAATCTTCACTCTTCTCCCAAA
The DNA here is from genome assembly GCA_003996215.1 of Jaltomata sinuosa. NCBI lineage: Eukaryota > Viridiplantae > Streptophyta > Magnoliopsida > Solanales > Solanaceae > Jaltomata > Jaltomata sinuosa. The sequence goes on from QJPP01003508.1 coordinate 16,963, forward strand.
AAGGAAAAGAACTCCTTCAAGCTCCAAGATCAAGGTACGTGTGTATCAAACAATGGATTCCTTTCACCCTTGTGCCCAAAACCTCCAATTATTATTTTGAATTATGAACTTGTGAAATTAGGGTTTTGATCTAAATTGGGGAAAGCTTATGAAATCAGTTTCTATGCATCAATTCATGGTTTCTCATGGTTTATTTATGATTTGATTAAGATTCCTTAATTCTTTATTATTTGTTCGATCAGCTTCAGGGTGCTTGTTCTTTCTCCAAGATCGACCTTAGATCCAGTTATCATCAGCTTCGTGTTCGAGAGTGTGATATTCCGAAGATAGCTTTCAAAACTCGATATGGTCATTATGATTTTTTTGTGATGTCTTTTGATCTAATGAATGCTCTTGCAGCCTTTTTGGATTTGATGAACCGTGTGTTCAAGCAGTATTTAGATATGTTTGTGATTGTTTTCATTAATGATATTCTTATCTATTCTCAGAGTGAGGAGAAGCACGTATACCACTTGAGAGTTGTGTTGCAGACTCTCAAGGACCGATATTTATTTGCTAAGTTTAGCAAGTGTGAGTTTTGGATGCAGTCTATTGCTTTTCTGGGTCATATTGTGACTACAGATGGTATTCGAGTTGATTCTCAAAAGATTGAGGCAGTAAAGAACTGGCCCAGATCCACTTCTCCGTCTGATATTAGGAGCTTTTTGGATTTGGCTGGTTACTACAGGATATTTGTGGAAGGATTTTCTTCCATTGCTGCCCCATTAACTCGGTTTACTCAGAAGAAGGTTAAATTTCAGTGGTCTGATTTGTGTGAGAAGAACTTTATGGAATTGAAGACTAGATTGACCACAGCTCTAGTGTTGGCTCTACCCGAGGGCCTAGATGACTTTGTTGTGTATTGTGATGCTTCTAGGATTGGTTTGGGTTGTGTGTTGATGCAGTGTGGTAAAGTGATTACTCATGCTTCGAGACAGCTTAAGACTCATGAGAATAACTACCCTACTCATGATCTTGAGCTAGCAACCATGGTTTTTTCTTTAAAGATTTGGATACACTACTTGTATGGTGTTCACGTGGATATATTCACTGATCATAAGAGTCTTCAGTATGTGTTTACTCAGAAGGAATTGATTCTGCGACAAAGAAGATGGCTTGATCTTCTTAAGGATTATGAGATGAGTGTGCTTTACCATCGGGTTAAGGCCAATGTTGTGGCGGATGCATTTAGTAGATTGTCTATGGGTTGTGCGTCTTTAGTCGAAGATGGGAAGAAGGAATTGGTTAAGGAGGTTCATAGGCTAGCTCGATTGGGAGTTCGCCTTATGGACTTGACAGAAGGTGGTGTTATTGTTCAGAATGGTTCTGAATCATCTCTTGTAGCTGAAGTGAAGACAAAGCAAGACAGTGATCCTATATTTCTTCAGCTAAAGGGTGCAGTCCATCAACAAAGAGTTGAGGTTTTCTCCCAAGGGGGAGATAGTGTGCTTCACTATCAGGGTCGATTATGTGTTCCTGATGTAGATGGGTTGAGATAGTAGATTCTGAAAGAGGCTCATAGTTCCAGGTATTCTATTCACCCCGGCCTAAAATGATGTCATTTTGATTATTTCTAGAAGGGTTTTCACCCTCATTAGCCTAAGTCCCTTCTCAAATCTTCACTCTTCTCCCAAAAAGGAAAAGAACTCCTTCAAGCTCCAAGTCTCAAGCTCCAAGATCAAGTCTCCTTTATTTTCAATTTCAAGTGGGTTATCTTCAATCAAGGTATGTGGGTATTCAACAATGGATTCCTTTCACCCTTGTGCCCAAAACCCCCAATTCTTATTTTGAATTATAAACTTGTAAAATTAAAGTTTTGATCTAAATTGGGGAAATATTATGAAATCAGTTTCTATGCATCAATTCATGGTTTCTCATGGTTTATTTATGATTTGATTAAGATTCCTTAATTGATTTCAAATTCACATGCATTAAAGTTGATTTCTAGAATGATTCCATTGAATTGCATGTTTCCAAGTAAAAGTTCACATGTTTAAATAACATGTCTTTCTGTATTTATGAAAATGCATGCCAAATTCTTTAAGTATGAATTTAAAAAGGAAAAGTATGTTTTGAATTATGTCTATGCTAAGGTTCAAGAACTTATGACATGAGGATTGCATGATAGCCGATGTGTTTTCATGCTTTTCAACAAGATTTGGCATGAGATTGTGCCACTATGAATTTATGAACTATATGTACATTTTTTAGGAGAAGTATTCAGCACCAAGCGACGAGGGTTTGATTACTCATGTCCAAAAACTATGTTGCCAGTGTAGGTTATGAATTGCCCTATGGTCTTATGAGAGTGGTTCCACATCTTGATGTATGGTGTCCTGTGCTTTAGCGGGTATTAGGGCAGCTTTGCCAACTAGGGTTATATAGTTGGATATGGTGACTCTTTCCTTAGCACGGTTCAAGTCAGCTTTGCTAACTAGGGTTATATAGTTATATTCCATGTAGCTCGCATGGTCTATTGTCGGTTATAAGAAACTCTCGTACGAATGTTTTGACTTGTTTACACTTATGATATTTATTTGAAGTTTGGACTTTTATCTCATGTTTACCACTCAAGTTATGATGTGCACTTATGATATTCCCTTTTTACATGAACTCAGTTTTATGTATGTTTTCATCATATTCATGCATATCTCATATACTCAATACATCCTATAGTACTGACGCATATTTTGGGTTGCATCCTTTGATGATGTAGATTCAGGCTCGTTCCCTCACACTCGTGGCTAGACCTTGCCGGAGTCCTAGTTTCCAATGGTGAGACCTCATTATCTGAGGGCTAGTATTAGACCTATTTCTCTTATGTTGTTTTTTTCAAATTCCTCGAGCTAGTTGGGTTCTTGTCCCATCAGCTCTTATGGTGGTTTAGAGGTTTCAGACATAGGTAGACTTGTTTTCCGTTATATGAAGTTGATACTTCTTAAGCCTTGTCCTTATTTAAGTTATGGTTGCTTATTTGTATCTAGTATGATTCCTCTATGTTTCTTGAATTGATTTCTGAGTATGATATGACCAAGGGTTAATTTGGAGCACTTGTGTTTCGGATCCCGTGTTACGTCTAGGGGGTATCCTCGGGGCGTGATAGTACCACTCTAAGACAGGCTCATTAGGGAACTTAAAGCTTACTATCTTGGTTCTGCAGTTGACTGAGGCATAAGAGGCATGTAGAGAATCCATGCCAAGAATGATGTCAAAATCTGTCATGGCTAATTCTACTAAGTCCGCTGAGGTAACTCTATGGAGGAGTTAGATAGGTAAATTTCTATATACCCTCTGGGCTAGGACTGACTCTTCAACTTGAGTAGAGACTAAGAAGGGCTCTAGGAGTTTGTCAGGACTAACTTTGAATTTTCATGCAATATATGGGGTCACAAAAGACAATGTAGCCCCAGGGTCTAATAATGCATAAACGTTAAAAGAAAGAACTTGCAAGAACCAATGACTACATATGGGGAACTCTCCTGATCCTGACAAGATGACATGGGATAGAGACGTTTCTGATGCTAATCGCCACCTATACAAGAAGTAATATCCTACTGAGATGTATGACCTATTGGGGTTGCTGGAGTAGTAGACTGAACTTGGTTACCCTCTTGTCCCTGCTTGGCAGAGGGGCACTCTTTCAACTGCCTTGCAACTTAGAGCCTGATGCCCTATTCTTCTAATCATGATGAGTCTAGGGGATGGAGCACTAGCTAATGAAGGGGCTAGAGCTGAAGATCTCTGTTGAAACTGTGAGCGATTCCCCCGCCCGACCTCTGATGTGAATAGTCATAATTACCTGTTCTAGCCTTCTTACTTTCCCTTGCTATCTCCTTAAGCTTTTGTTCCTCCATCTGTTGAGCATAAGTCATAAGTCTATAGATGTCCATATCTCTGACAAACATGGTTGTCTTTCATTCCTTCTTAACCAAGTCAGAGATACCCAAAATGTACTTACTCATTCGGGCCCTTGACTCAGCTACCATGGTTGGAGCATATCTGGAGAGTTTAGTAAACTTCAAACCGTATTCCTGAACATACATAGATCCCTGCCTTAGATTTACAAACTCCCCTGCCTTTGCCTCTCTCAAATTCCTTGGGAAGAACCTGTCCAGAAAAGCTACAATAAAACAACCCTAAGTCATAGGAGTTGCATTCACGCCCCTATTGTCCTTCCACTGAGTATGCGTCACATCCTTGAGCTGATAGGATGCTAACTCAACATTGTCAGTACTAGTCATCACATCACCTCAAGAATCTTCTTGATCTCATCAATATAATTTTGTGGGTCCTCACTAACCTTTTACCCTAGAAACTCTGGCGGGTTCATGTGAACAAAATCTCTAACTCGGGTTACAGCTGATCCACTATTTGGGTTCACAGGAACTAGGGCTTGCTGATTAGCTTGGTTGGTCACAACTTGTGCCAAAATCTGGATACCATTGCAGAACTCAGTGTTTGTAACCTCATAGTTCAAGGTTGGAGGATTTTCATTAGCATTGAAAGCATTATTTCTACGAGAAGGCATGATCTGAAATGCATAACGAAAAAATTAGAAGGGAGAAATAGAGTTAAACTCTATCGGATGATACTGAATCATAGCCTCACCCTCATAAGTGGGGCATGCTTCAAACCCATGAAAAAGACACTACTCAACGCAGATTTTAGATACCCTAGGACACATTAAACCTGATGCTCTGATACCAAGTTTGTCACACCTCGAGCCTATGCCTTAGACGTAACATGGTGCTTAGAGCCACAAGTAACCCCAAGCTAACCCTTGATCTGGCATAAGCTAAGCATTCTGACGAACATAATTATCTAGGCGAAAGCTATACTAAATTAAATTAGAAAGTTCCGAAATATAGATTGAAAATCTCTGAATAAATGAATATATGAGTCTGACATATAATATAACTGAATAAACTGAAATGTAACTCTATGTTTGAAAGCCTCTAACTACTGATGAGTTACTTAGGACAAGCCTCCAGCTAACTCCAAAATACTAAAACTGAAGAATAAGCTAACTCAAAAAGCATAAAAAGATACGTCCTTGGATGATGAGGACTCACCACTGGTTGTCACTGAAATGGCACTGGAATAGGCTAATCATGAGGCTGAGTCTGAGAACCTGAACCTGCATCATGATAGGATGCAACACATAGAGTATGCGTCAGTACTTTGAATGTACTGAATATGAGGGATATACAAGATGACTGTATATGTAAACATGCTAAAATAATTATATGGTATTTAAACTTTAAGCTAAACTATAGTACATAGGCCTAAAATATAATCATGCTAAAAATCCAAAATGCAAGGATATTCTGAAAAATATATTTAAAAGCTGTAAAACTGAACTAAGGGCCTAATACACATTACTAAAACAAATTCGGTGGGAGAGCCTGTTAACCGACATAAACCACGTGAGCTAAACATAGAGTCTGTTGTATATGCCCCATCGAGAGGACCCAATACACCTTACCAGGATGTAGGGGCATGACTGCCCACTAAGGGGCTGAATAATCCTATGATGGCACGTAATTTTAGGATTTTAGGGTATGCTGAACCTGAGTATGACTCGGTGCTAAGTACTACTCCTAAACAGATATGCTAGCTCATTTAAAACTGAGGTCCTAAGTCTCTGTGTCAGAACTATACTAAACTAGAATCATTAATTTCTGAAGACTACAACTGAAAATTGACTAAACGTTATTTACAAGCTTAACACTAGTATTCTGAATTAGATTCTAGGTTAAACCATCTCATGAGAAAATACTATGAATTTGGGCTAGGTTCCTAATTTCTCAAACCTTTGTAAAATCTCATGCAATTAATTGAAAACATAATATAATTCATTTAGATAGGATAAAAATCATATACTAAGCATAAGAATTGAATTCTATATAGATTTGAATAAGAGGGTAAGAACCCTAATTCGTAAAATCATGAAATTAGTGTAAAATCCTGAGGTTTTGGACAAAAGGGTGAACAAAACACTTACTGAATACTCATATACCTAGTAGAAGAGAATTCATGAGGAAAACTGAAGTTTGAAACTTTGGAGAAGAACGCCTTAGGTTTAACAGAGAGAAATTTGAGAAAGTCTTTGAATTAGCCTTTGAACCTTGAATCTAAGTGTTCTTACTTCTCTTGGAGCTCTAGGGAGAATAGTAACATAGTTTATTGTTTGAATATCATACCTTATGGGTTTAAGGATGTCTTTTATAGGTAAGGGATGGATTTAGGTAAGGAAAAGACCAATGGACCTTTAAAATAATGCATAAAAGCTGAAATCAATCAGGCAAAATAGGGGGTGCGCTGATACTCAAACTCATGGCCCCCCACTGTGCCTCGCATGCCTCAATGCATGGTAGGGTACCATGTGGCACATGGCACACTGTGAGGCTGAAATAGTAGCCTCTCACGTCATGTCATGCCGCACAAAGGACAAGGCATGGCCTCCTATTTCATGAAGCATGGTCCTTTTTCTCGTTATAACTTTTTCCAACACTTCTAAACTTACCCCCAATCGATTTCTATTCGTTCTAAGGGTCATATAGGTCAAATTTCTTGATCTAAAGTACATTCAAATGCACGGGTCATTACATATAAGGAGAATAGACTTAGAGTTCAAAATTGATGATTGTGTTTACTTGAAAGTTTCACCCATGAAGTGTGTCATTAGATTTGGGAAGAAAGGGAAACTTGGTCCTTGTTATATTGGTCCGTATTGGATTTTGAAGAGGATTGGAAAGGTAGCGTATAAGTTAGAGCTACCCGCTAAGTTGGCAGCCATACATCCATTATTTCACATTTCTATGCTCAAGAAGTGTGTGGGTGACCCCTCACTCATTGTGCGTACAGAAAGTGTTGGGTCAAAGGATAGTTTATCTTATGAAGAGGTGTCGGTTAAGATTCTTGATTGTCAGGTTCGCAAGTCAAGAACCAAAGAGGTAGCATCATTAATGGTGTTGTAGAGAAATCAGTTTGTTGAGGAGGCTATGTGGGAGGCCGAAGAAGATATGAAAGTCAGATACCCTCATTTATTCACCCCTCAAGAGGAAGACGCCTAAAGTAACAATCATACTTTTGAATGTATTCTAAGAATCTCTAACATGTCCTTCATAATATAATTATGTGGTTATACTTGTGCTCATGAGTCCTTGGTAGTTGATTATAACCTTGCACATGCTTCAGTTCATGATTAATAAGTATCGTTTGGGAATCCAATAGAAGTCTTGAATTGATTAGTTGGTATGCCCCATGCTAGCCTTGTCCATCATGCTAGGACAAATGATCCCAAGGGGGAAATATTGTAGCACCTTGCCATTCTTTTCATGTTAGTGTCGATTTATATGCCTTTTTGTACTTGAAAACTATATCATATGACCATTAGATCACTTAGAAATTATTTGGGATGAGTTCTGGGACCTAAATAGAAGTTCTGGGCATGTAAAATGGTTAGTCCTCACAATCCAAAATCGGGCCATGACGACACCTACATAAACCCTCCGGTAGGCAAGTCAACCCAACAATGCGAAAGATAAATAAGGCAGTTTAAATAAAGAAAGTGGAAGATATATATAAAGGAAATAGAGCCAACAACATAGATACATACCAACAGTACTAAATATACATAAATGGACCTAAAATGACCAAGAAGACAAAAATATACACAAGAACCAACCCGGACCTGGTGTCACCGGTACAAGAGCGTCTAAAGTAGGGAGTAGCTATACAACAGACTCTGTCTATCCAAAATACAAAATATAGATAGAAATGTAGAAGGAAAGTAGTAAAATTCTCCAAAATGCTGGGAGCTCACCACGATCTGAACAACAGCTGGTCTCGAATGATAAGAGGATCAACGGGGGTGGATCGTACTAGGTGCCACATCAGAAAAAAGATGCAGAATATACTATGAGTACCAAAACAATGGGTACCCAGTAAGCATCATAGGCCGACTGAGCGCAGAAAGATAATATATAATATAAATTACAGGAAAGTAAGCTAGCTACAGGGATCCACCTAAATCTAGTTATAAAGCCAAAAATAGGACTAACTGATCCAACAAAGGAGAAGGTAACAACCAAAAACGAAACCAAGGTAACATACAAACCAAGTACACTCAAGCATAAATCAATGCAATGAGGGATGATGTGATGCATAAATGTATAAAAGTAAAAACCTGAACTAACGCATCGGGCACTCAGAATTTAACATCGGACTCATCAACATATGCATAGCAAGTAAAATCTGCAATAATGTATTGGGGCACCCAGAATCTATCATCGGACTCATCAACAGGAAAGTAAACAAAGAAAAGGTCTGGGAACATCCCTTGGACCGGCATAAAAGTAGTTCCTTTCCTTTCCTATCCAAAAATGTGTTAATAAAAACCAAGGTAACTCCTTAAAATCCAAAAATCATGATAACCATAGTAAATCTCTAGTTTAAACCAAAAATCTTCCTTTTATGTACCTCTAGGTATGCAAATGCAGTATAAGAATGTGACTTCTCCAGAGAATATACCACACAAGGAAGACAACAGGGAAAAACACCCTCCAAATAAGGGAAATGACTTGGAACTCCATCCAATATGTGCTATGACCTCAGGCCCACAGTTACACGCACACTCAAAATAAGGCAGAAGGAACAAACTCTAATCACGAAAATAACTAAAAGCATCTAGTCTACCTCTAAAACCTCCTAAAAACATAATAAGGATTCTAGGCTAGTCACAGCAACTCTACAAGCTCCTAACCTAAGGATAAATAGGAAATAATTCTAATTTATGATCCGAAATGGCCACAAGTCACAAGATTTAAGCCTAATTTTACCTAAATTCTGACCTAACATTAAAGTAATATATACGATATAAAATCTAACTAAACTCAGTCTAGGAAAGTAAATCGTAACCTACCTCGGGGCCAAACCATAAACACAAACCATCATTTGTGTGTCTTCTCCTTTCGAATAGCCTTAGAAAGCTACCACGCTATCACAAACACATTCCAGGGATCATGACGAGAAGATTGACATCCATATTTCTATACAAAAAATGGGGACAAAAATCAGGTCAAAAAATGACCCTCAGGGCCTGCGTAACAAAATGAAAAATAACAATCGCAATATGTTTACAATGGGTTAAAGAACCCATGCCCAAAAATTGATCGCGAACGGGACTCGTTTTGGGGCTCAAAACTTCCCCGAAGTCCAATAGTTCAGTGAAAATTTAAGAGGGAAAAAGATGGAAATTAATGGAAACAATGAGAATTTAGAATTCAAAATGAGTAGAGCGATATAAGGGGACTTACCAGATCAACAATGATGGATGTTTAGCTTTGGAATTGCATCTTAGGATCTTATCAATGGACAAAATTTGTAATGGAGGTGGAAAAATAAAGTTGGAAGCTTAAATAGCTGTCAGGGGTCCGTAATTACGATCGCGAGGAACCCCACGCGATCGCGAGGAATGAGATGGCCAGACCATCACGGTCGCAACAGTCCAGCCAAGCAATCACATAGAACAAGATGGACCGGGTCCCAGCCTGCTTCATCACGTTCACGAGGATCCACCCATGCGATCGCGATTGTCAAAAATTTATACCACCATGAACTCGATGGCCACCTTGTGGTCGCGATGAACAATTTAGTCTGCAACACACAACAGAAACCAGCAATTCTCAAAGGCTAAAAAAGTCACTCGAAGAAACCTCGGGATTCATTCGGAACCCTGTGAACACAGCCCAACCCAAACCAAAGGTCCCTCTAGCCCAAAGTTGACATTATAGAGTTAACAACACTGATAAAATTTTCAACCGAGGTCGTCTTATCTTAATATTGACGTAAGTCAACTCTACAAACCAAACTAGCCTGAAAACATAGAAAACAAGACACAACCAAACCAAAAGCTCCCAGACCTTGACCAAGGGTCCCATTAGACTAGAGTTCCCACTCCAGAGCTAAGAAACTGTCAAAATTTGATTCCGAGCACGTTTACCAAGAAAGTTGACCAAAGTCAAAGATTTCCTAAGTGTAAGTTCTAAAATAGGAAAATGGCTATAACAACCTAACGAACAACCCGGGCACCAAACCATAAGTCCTGACATGTCATAAATAACCTGTAGCTGTTGCAAGAAAGCTCAAAATGTGAAAAAAGCACAAAAAATAGAAAATGACCTGGAGGGTCATTACAACATCCACTACTAAAAGGATTTTCATCCTCAAAAGATAGAGAAAGATTAGTATCTAAAGACTCGAAAAGGCGAGGATAGCGGGTCTGCATGTTTGTATCAATCTCCCAAGTGGCCTCCTCGATAGGACGATGCTGCCACTGAACCTTAACTGACAAAATCTCCTTCGACCACAACTTTCTAACCTGCCTATCAAAAATAGCAACATGCTCCTCCTCAAAGGCTAGAGACTCATCCAACTGAACCAAATCCCACCGGAGCACGTGAGACTCATCCAAAATATACCACCACAACATAGAAACATGAAAAACTAGATGAACACTAGAAAGAGCAGGAGGAATAGCCAACTCATAACCAACCTCCCTAATACAAAAAAAGATCTCAAAAGGCCCAATAAACCTAAGTCTGAGCTTACCCTTCCTCCCGAAACTCATCATGCCCTTCATGGGCGACACTCAAAGGAACACACGGTCACCAACCATGAACTCTAAATCCTAAACTCTCCAGTCAACATAACTCTTCTGCCTACTCTGGGCAGTGTGAAGTCTCTCCTGAATGACCCAAACTCTATCCATAGAATAAAAAAGAAAGTTGAGACCCCACGGCCTAACCTTAAAAGCATCAAACCAACCCACTGGAGATCTGCACTACCTACCATATAAAGCCTCGAACGTAGCCATCTAAATGTTAGAATGGTAATAATTATTATATGCAAATTCTTCTAAAGCTAAGCACTGGTCCCACTGACCCTTGAAATTAATAACACAGGCTCACAACATATCCTCTAGAACCTGAATAGTGCACTCTGACTTAGCATTTATATGTAGATGAAAAGCGGTGCTAAGCTCAACTCTAGAACCTAACTCTATCTGAATAGACCTCCAAAAACATGAAGTAAACTGAGTACCACAGTCAGAAATGATGTAAACTGGCACACCATGCAAATGGACAATCTCACGAATGTAGATCTGAGCTAACCACTAGGAACTGTAGGAAGTCTGAACTAGCAGAAAGTGAGCAGACTTTGTCAACCTATCCACGATGACCCAAATAGCATCAAATCTCCACAAAGTATGTGGCAAATAGACTACAAAGTCCACGGCTATCCGCTCCCATGTCCACTCCAGAATAGGTAGCCTCTCAGTCAAACAACCTAGCCTTTGGTGATCAAACTGCACCTGCTGACAGTTCAAGCATTTAGACATGAAAGCTTAAATATCCCTCTTCATCCCACTCCACCAATAGTGTTGCCTCAAGTCATGATACATCTTAGCTGCCCTGGGATGAATAGAATATCTAGAACAATGAGCCTCCTTCATGATCAACCTGACTAGGTTACCAACTCTAGGAATGCAGATACGACCCTCAATCCTCAGAACACCCTCTGAATCTAAGATCACCTTACTTGCCTCACCACTCAACACCTTGTTGATGAACGCTCAAATCGTGCTCTCCAAAGTAGGAGGTCACAACAATCGTGCAGCAAAAAAAAATTTATAATCCCAATGAGTGTCAGGGTCATACCCAAGGGACTTGGAGTAGATAAATAGAGATTGTATCGAATTGAGTTCAAAGTGAAAGTAAATGCTCAAAATAATAAGTAAAAGGATGGGAAGAATTGGGATGTTGTCACTATAATCGCAATTTAATTAAAAAGCAAATAAACTAAACCGAGTGTACTAAGTTGATTAGATGACTAGGGATGCATTCCGATGGGGCTTTAGTTATGGGATAGGGTGATTATCAATTCATACTTATTCTTGCTTATGACATAAGTGGAATTGGTCATGGGTAAGAATTGCTTATTTGTCAATCAACAATCTTATATCTGATGATCTCGGTTAGAGCATCATCGGTTTGATCAATAAACAACCAAGCTAAGCTTAGGGAGGTCACACTATCTCTAGCTTAGACCCTTAAATAGGTAATTCCATCAATAAGAGCTATCTCTAGCCTCAAATCTAAGTGGAATCCCAAGTTCCCACTAGTAATTTCACATCCGAAACCATGCAATCCATTCTCAAGCAATCACATAGTCAAGTAATCAAAATTAATGTATGCAACCACCAATTTTAGGATTAAAACTTGGTGAAATTACTAGACCCATGTCAATTAAGCAATTATAACCAAGAATAAATAACACCCACACCTATTTGTTAAACACCCATCATTAATACACTCCTAGACAAGAGATATTAGCCACTCATAGCAAGAGAGAAAGAGATACCAGCTGGGTAATTCAAAATCTCCTCCATTATAGCTAAATCTCAAGTTCTAGATTCAATTTGAGCAGACAAGTGTTAACCAAGAGAATTAGATTGAAACCCTCTTCTCAATGGAGGTAAAAAACTTAGTCTCCAAGCAAAAAGCTCTTCAGAATATTTGGAATAAAAAATTATTTACAATTGTGCCTGAATAAGCATTTAATAGTTTCCAAAAATGTCACTAAAAATTAGGACAAAAATACCCTTCGGGAGGTGTGCAGCGCAACATGCGGAGTTGCACATTGTGATGTGTGCGTCGCACACTGCCTTTAGTTGAACCAGTGACTTTATCTACATTTGGAAGCTCCGTGCGAAGGAGGTGCGGTTCGTACCTTAGGATGTGCGCGTCGCATAGCGACCACACCCTTTAACAGACTCTTCAGGAATTTTGCAGCTTTGTGCAAAGGAGGTGCAGTTTACACCTCGACTTGTGCGTGTCACACGACCACCGCACCTTCAGTCACAATGTTCAGCTTTTCCAACACTTCACACTTTACTCCTTTTTAGCTCTTTTTGTGTTCATTTCCTTGTTTATCATCATCTATCAAAAGTACCTGCATAGACATCAATAAAAGCCATAAGAACATCTAAATCTATTCAAAACATAGAAATAATTCATGGATATAGGCTCAATAAGTTGGTAGATTATTGACTTATCAAACCCCCAAACTTGAACTATTGCTTGTCCTCAAGCAAGATACTCACAAGACAAGGAATGAATTATGCTCTAGGCTCAATCAAGGCACAAAAGACTACTCTACACTAAAATTTAAGAAAAAAATAAATGAAAGACTCTAACAAATGACTCAACTCTATGCTCATCTCAATTTGGACCACCACAAATTCAAGGCAATTGATCAATTTAAAACCTTTTCCAAAAGGACATCATTTCTCATTCAAAATCAAGGGAATTTTTTCCATTCAAAACAAGACATTTAAGATTCTCAAGTCATTGGCATGGACTGTCAAAGTTTGCTTCGAGATTCGCCATACAACTTGTCTCATTTATTCCCCTCAATTGAAATAGAGACTCTATTTTTCAATTTGAGTGCATGATGCCACTCACCACAAGAGAGAATCCCACTAACAATCATTTAATTCACAAAACACGGGATTATAGGAGAACCAAGAAGACTCTCACTCTCTCAAGGAAGTTACGTGCACACGCGTTGAACCATAGGCTTACCCTTCATGTATATCGCCACTAATATAGGGTAGCCAAGCTCAAAATCACCAAGGACCTATGGGTTGCGATATTGGCTACGTATAAGGTGAGGATATCATTTGGTTCAAGTGACTACACCTACCTAATGCTCTTTGTTCTCATTTCGATAACAGCTCACATTTTTGGATTTCAACTTCACCTTATTTCTCCCTCTCACAACCCAAGATTTCTCCTTTTTACTCATGATCATTCAAATTCCTTATACCGCCTTCACTTGGTAGCACCTATTTTTGCTTTTCAATTTGCTCATTGGATTGATCTTTTGAAGCAATTTTTAATTCTAAATTAAGGTGCCACCTTGCACTTGAAGTGCACTTCTTTTCTTCTCCTCATTTGATCACATGCGCCCCCAAACTTAGGCATTTTCCTATGTTATCTTTCGTTTCTCCCCCAAACTTAGGCTTCTATCCTACATTTCATTTTTAAGCAATTCGGGAGGATGGGTGCCAAAATAGAGGTTCCAAAAAGGTAAAAGTGTTACAAGGTACCAAAGAATGGTCATAAGCTCAAAAGGGGTTCACTAGGATTTGATGTCGTGGGAAGTCATTTGGGTGAAGTGGCTGTCAAAAAGGGCCTAAGGTCATCATCCAAGCTCGGTCACACCTAGAATTTTTCCTTGAATCACATTAGGGGCAAGTTCTAGATGACACTTATACACAAGAATCAAGGCAAAGCCTCACCACACAAGGCATCATGCCACAAGACCTTTTTCATTAGTCTCACAATCAATTGGGGCAAATGATTTTTGACAAACTATTCTGAGTTCATTACACACTCGTTTGTGAGTCAATCAATCCAAATCAAGAGTGTGCAAGTCATGACAAAAGAATGATTTTTCTCAAAAATTCATTTCCCTTCTTCCTTTTATTTTCAAAATAATTTGCCACGAGAGAATTTTTGGTGGGCCCATTTTGAGACAAGAAACTATGGACTCAATTCTAAACTAAAACTTCGCATTTCCCCTTAAGAACGACGCCTCTCAATCTATCATAGGGAATCACCAATCCGGTTTGACACAAAAACAAAAGAAAAGAAAAAGAAAATAATCAAAACTTTTTCTCCTGGGGAAAGAACCGTGGTATTAAGAAAACCCTCAGAGTTTATTTCTAAACTACTATTAACAAGGCGATATCTGAATTTCATGCTCATGATTTATTCAAAACAAGCCTCGACGTAGGCCTTTAGTGCATTTGCAAAGCACGGGTAGCAAGACAATGGAGCATGTAAGACCAACCCAGCAACACAATCTCAATCAAGCCCGGCGAGGGCACAAATAAGCTCAGAATAAAAATAAAACATAATAAAAAGGGCTCGGTGAGGGTAATGTCAATACAACAAGTATCACAATAGTTACACGCTCCCCTAAATTTAAATTAAGCATAGCCCCATTGCACAAAAAGTTATACAGATGAGAATGAGTGCCAAAATCTCCCTGAATAGGCTAATGATGATGACGACGCCTCCTTGAGTAGAACCGATGTGGTGGTCTAGGAGGTTGAGGTGCCGGTGGAACTGGTGGTACTGGTGGTGTTATATATGCATGTGCAGGATCTATCTGAAAACCTGCCAATGGTGGTATCGTAGGATCCCATGGCAGCTTAAGGGGAGCGAATGGGTATCCACATACCATCTATCCTCTGCAATCATCAACTAATGATAGGATGGCCCCCTGCCCCAGCTAGGCCTAGGTTGAGTCTTCCAACCTGGCACAGGTGAGTCGGGAGGATCCGAGTATTGCTGGACTGATGGTGGATCAAGCACTACTTTTATTTTGGATGCACATTCATTGTAAGATTGAGTCTACCCTGTGCACCAATTATCAGGGGGGCTAGCAGCCCTTTGGGATAGTGAGAAGTTTGGGGCTTGTAGATTAAGATCCTAATTTAATTCAACATGCGGGACCACTTACTTGAGTTCCTCAACCCCCACTTCTATGGTGTCTAATATAGCACATATATTTTTCACTCTTGACACTACCGGTTTCAAGGCTGACTTGATGGAGGATTGAAGTATGGTCGGAATGTCTTTGGCCAACTTTTGTAGCATCTCCTCATTCGTGTTATTAAGTAGACGCAGTAGTTCCAAGTTACCTTAGGAGGAGCTGGTGGCTTGAAATTCCCCATGAACCGTGCTCGAAGTGCCCTGAGACAAGGGTGAACTCCCTTCTTGATTATGCACAATGTTATTGGCTCGAGACATGGGTGTGGTAGCATGTAAAGGTTGATCGAGATGCCTTATTTTGACATGTGGGCCATCTTTATCCCTCTTTATGTCCAAGAAAACCATCCCCTTATCTTGCCTTGCCTTGTCAAATGCTCAAAACAAAGGACACCCAGTTTGGACACATTGAGGAGTTATAAGCACAGGGAAAGCCATGGATGTGGAGTCATGTCGCACTTATCTCTTGAGGTGTTCGGCGATGATCTCACCTTCATTCAAATGGAGGCCTCTCATGATGTATGCAAGGAGAATGGCCATCTCTATGGTTACTTTAGTGGTGTGGCTAGTCGGGATGAGTCTTGTGCTCACAAAGTCAAGCCACATACGTGCTTCTAATTTGAGATCGGAGCGATGGATTTGTCCCTTCGAGGTGGCCCACAATGGGTTTCCTTCAGCAATCACACTAGCAACCCATTAATATTAGTCATTCTTTCTGGCCACACGTTAAAAGTACCTTGATTCGAGGATTGGTTTGTCGTCCCATATGGCATAATGAATGGCTTCAGGGGTAATATTCACCTCTTTAGCTCATACCAATACTGACTTGAGGCATGGCAACTTGCTTAGCAGGCCTTTGTGATTTAGCTCATTGAGGTGGGCTCGGTATAAGGCATAGAATTCCCTCACCAACTCAGGAAAGTATAGGCTTGGTGTATTGTCAAAGTGTTCCCATGTTCTTATGCAAAATTGATTTGGCATATTTGGGAATTCCTCTTGGAACTCTTCTACATTGAGCTCATTTTCCTCCAAAAATGGGCGATTCCGGAATTTGAGGTAGTAAGCTTCCATTCCTCTGAGCCCAAAGCGGACTTCTGACTAAATCTGCTCAGCCTCTTATATAGGAACACCTGAATTTAGAGTGTGCTTCATGGCACTACTCTTTTGATGGTGCTTGTTGGAACACATAATCTAGTAGAATCTAGTTCATGTGTGTGAAGCGTGCCACACATATGAGGGAAAGGCTATGATATGTCATAGGACAAGTTCACTTCCTTTATGATCATATCGTGTGATAGAGTTTAACTCTAACGTCCCTCTAATCCTTTCCTTGTACGTTTCAGATTATGCCTTGACGTGCTATGCCTCACCGAGCCACTCAAAATATTGCTCCTCCAGTTCTGACCCCCGAGGTCACAAATGAGGAGTTAAGGAATGCCATCCATTTCCTAGCCTAGACCATGGCTACTCAGTCCAACCAGCCGGCTCCTATCCCCGTCCACCCTCAAGGTGGGGTAGCGTCCCGGGTTCATGATTTTGTCCGAATGAACCAACCTAAATTTTGGGGTTCAAAAGTGAGTGAGGACCTACTTAGCTTTATTGATGAAGTGAAGAATATCTTTGATGTTATGCAAGTGGGTGATGTTGATTGTGTAGAGCTCGCATCCTATCAACTCAAGGATGTAGCGTATATCTGGTTCACGCAATGGAAGGAACAAAATCGAGTCTACACTCTAATTCAACATACCTAGTTCATTGACCAATTCAACCCTCTTTTATTATTAATGAGACCGGTAAATTCAGTTGCCAACTAGTAACCCTTACATTCAAGTCATCACTAGGTTCAAGACACTATTCTATTAGCCAATCATTAAACCATTTAGCTCTATTCAACTTACAACTCTAGCTGAGTCATGCACCTTTACACATCTTAGTTCTTAATACCTAGCCAAACTTGACTTTAGGTTCTTAAGTTATAATACTGCATCCTCTTATCATGATCAACTATCCTAACTATCTTTCAACAAGAATATCCCACATTCAGAACACACATAGTAACAAATTCACCCTTTAAAGGCATTAAAGACGAATTTTATAAATCACGAGCTCACACAATTTCTCTCTCATTACCCACTTTCACATATTTACCTTGTACTTCATCAAGTAAGTAATACAAACACAAACTCCCATCAAGGAATTCACATATCAGCATATTACCAACAATTTTCATCTAGACTCCGTCCCTGAAGGCCTAATTATGCATTCTACCATCAATTTTACACAGTGTATACATTTAACTAATCCGAGTCTACTACTCATAAACCATAACCTACCTTGACGCCAAGTTGTTGTAATAAGCAAGCTATACCTTGGATGCTCTTTCTTTCTCTTTACACTTTGGAATATTCAACATCAATCAATTACTCTTTAAAAAAATACTTTGGAAATTGAATGCACTAGTTCTACCCCTTATTCGAGGTCTGTACCATTCCCCAAGGGTCAATTAATCATAAACTAGCCACATAATATTCATATAATCCACACCCATAAAGTTTCTGATCTCATCTGTTAGCTTCACCATTCGAGATGGAGGAAAGAATCTCGATGTAAATGCCTCGACCAACTCAACCCAAGATGTGATAGAGTCATCTGACAATTCTTCCAACCACGACGTGGCTTCCCCCGTCAAGGAAAAAAGAAATGTGAACAATCGGTTGGACTGTTGCGAGATATGTTGGAAGATGAACGGTTGGAAAATCTCCATAAAATACTGAATATGCCGGTTGGCATATTCATGTGCTGCTCCACCAAATAGACCTTTCATTTGGATTAAGTGGATCATGGTGCTAGTCACATGAAAAACAACATTTCCCACCATGGGGGAAGGCGGATTTCACTTACACCCCCTTGCATCATAGGCTCAGCCTCGTTGGCTTCCATGAAACTGTCAACACTCTCGTTATCATTGACTTCATTCATAGGCTAGCTTGCTTAATCACAACACAAACAACAAACAAAATTAAAAGAAACAATTACTCTCAAGGTGATTTCAAAACAATAATAAAAAATAGCTATCAACTCAAGTCCTCGGCAACGGCGCCATTTTTTATGAATGCTCAAATCGTGCTCTCCAATTAGGAGGCCACGACGATCTTGTAGCAGAACAATATTTATAAACCCCAATGAGTGTCGGGGTCATACCCAAGGGACCGGACCTAGACAACTAGAGATTGTATGAGTTGATTTCAAGGCGAGAGTAATTGGTTAAACTAAAACAAGTAAAAAAATGGGAGAATTGGGAAAGTTGTCACTACTAACACAATTCAACAAAAAGCAATAAAACTAAAGATGGGTGTACCAAGTGATTCAGAAGACTAGGGATGCACATCCGATGGGACGTTGCTTATAGGATAGGGTGATCATCAATTCACTTCTATTCTTTCTATTTGACACAAGTAGCATTGGTTATATGTGTGGAATTTTTATCTCTCGATCAACATCCACATTTCCAATGATTTTAGGTAGAACACCATTGGTTTTATTAAAAATCAACCAACATATGCTTGGGGAGGTCACACTATGTAATGACCCTTTTCAGTCATTTACACGTTTTTGCCTTTCTTGTACCATTAGATCTTACTTGTAGCGGCCCAAGTCATATATGGCTTGTCAGGACCGGTAGCTCGTGCCCGGGCGATTTGTTTGGTCTTTATGGCCGTTCCTCGTTTAAGAGCTTCAACTTTGGAAATTGTTGACTTCCGTCAACATTCTTGGTAATATCAAAGAATTAAACCAAGGTTCTAGGTCAAAGGAATTCCTTACTCGAAAGTTCGAGTTAAAGAAATTCTTCGTGTAACACCTCGCCCGTTTGGAAGGTTTAAAGTAACCCGTTCCTTTGGGGTAAGACTAATAGTGTCTAATATACTAAGAAGGATGTGTTATGAGGTATTATAATCACAAAATGGTCTTATGATAAGTTTTGAAGTCAAGTAAGTTGCGAAAAAAAATTTGGAAAAAGTTATTGTAAATTCCTTTAAGGAATTTTCTTCAAATTTGGGTTAAATGTCTTGGGGTGTTTCTACCTATATATAAAGAGTTAGTGGGCCCCCAATATACCAAATTGAAGGTCTACAAGTCTAGTTTCTAACGCACTAAACCGTTCATTCATACGACTTCATAATAGAGAGATATTTACGTTTTTGTAAGACCGCGCAAGCAGACACGTCAAGGTGGGGCCCGCATCCTAAGTCGGTTTTGCTTTATAAAAGGTGTTCCGGCTTTGTTTTAATTCATAAAAATCACCCAGGAACTTCAGAAAATCAGAAGGAAAGTCCATAAATAATCCATGGACTTTGATCCTTTCAATTCGGAAGTTTAACGGAAGTTGCTCAACGTTGCGAGCTCGTCATTTTTGTGTAGTTTGTCCCATCGATTTCATGGCGTATCTTCATGGGTGTTGATGCAGCGAGCTAGCAGGTATTTTCTGAGTATTTGGCAGTAGCTATGGAGTTATTTTGGTGAGGTATGGATCCCGTACACTTATCTATTTGTTGAATCAAGATTCTAAGCTTCTAGTCACGAAAAGTTGTATTTTTCGATAACTTGTAGTAGTTTCTTGTTCGCTTTGGATATGTTTGTTTTTCCTGCAAGGAGGCAGGTTGTTAATCTTGGGATATTGAATATTTTTGTCAATGAATCTCTCCCCTACGACCCTCCTTCGTTATTATATGTTCTAGTATTGTTTTATGGATTTCTGAGCCAAGAAGTGGTATTTTGGATTTGTGGCTTTGGACAGCCCCTTTATCTTGTTATGTTTGGTTATTGTTGTGGTGTTATGGTTGTGGTAAGGTGCTGGAGGGATAGGGAAATTGTGTGATTCTTTTTGGGATCGCATACGATAGTGATTGGATTGGACAACGTGAAGTACGCCTTGAAATAGTGCCTCGGGAGCTCGTCGCTCCTTTGAGATGTGGTTAACATATTATTGTTGGATTTAGCTGCCATTTCTTATTGTTATTGGCCTCATTTTATGTTTTGTAGTTGTCTGGTCGCAATTGTGACATTAACACCTTATCAAATGGCTATGGCTCGTTCTTGCAGCCTCGCCGATTCTAGCAATTGTTCCATTACCTTGGTTGGTCAGCCTTCATAGAGACGTATTTGGGGATTCAGTTGAAAATATTTGTTTTGTGTGATGCAGAGCTTCCCGAAGCAGTTTGAGTCTGGACGACGTCGTTCCCGCAGCTAGTCATCAGATGACAGGTAGGGTATGGTTTTCCCCTATCTAGACTCTTCGTATATAGGCTATAACTGCATTAATTAGCATCCTTGGATGGGTTGTTATAGGTTGGTACCCCAGACCTTGTCCGCCTTTCGTCCATCTATTTCATACGTTGTTTGTAGTATTCGTTTAGTATTGTATATTACCTTTGTGGTCCTGTGTGGCCTTGTATTGACTCCGGAACATAGATGGTGGGTTATTTGGGGAATGTCCGCGAGACTCGGACATAGAGATGATCCTTTTAGGCTGGTTATGTCTGCTGAATAGCTGTTGGGCCTGTACAGGGCTGATAGGAGTTGTTGTAAGCCGTTGGGCTACTTTTATATTTGTGTACGAGCATATCATCCATGAAAAAGGCTTTCCCTTGCATGTTTTACTACAGTTTTGGCAGAGAGCCACTACCGACAGTTTTCCTAAATTTGCATAGCCTTGGGGGCCTATTTTTGGTACTGTTGATGATAGAAAAAGGGAATTTTTGGATGTTTTCGCACTGATTTTATTACTGGTATTAGTCTCTGCGGGGCAAAGCACCAGACTTAATTTTATTACTGATACTAGTCTCTGTGGGGCAGAGTACCAAACTTGATTTTATTACTGATACTAGTCTCTGCGGGGTGGAGCACTACACTTTATTTACTACAGCTTTAGACCCGGTTACGCCCGGGCACCCTTGGAGGGGTTTTTGAGGCATTTTCTACTACTTTAGTTCTGGACAGGGAATGGGCATGCATATTCGAGATTGGGTCTCTATCTTGATCCTGGACTTGCTTCCGGATGACATGTCTTGATACTGAGTTTTAGTATGGGGTCGGGGACATCCATGGACCTTGCCACTCTGGGCCTGGGGCTTCGGGCTGCGTGCGCCGGAGGGAAGGGTATACGGTGGAGTAGAGGTATACAGGCTGAGTCCTTCCATGGAACCTGCCTGCTGGGCCTGATTGGAACCGGAGGAGGTACATACAGAGGTTCTATTTCACATTATATCATATCATGCATTGGATTCCACCCTTGTTTTTGTGTGTTCAGTGTACGCTCCGGTAGTATGGGATACCGGAGGGTTTGTTTTCACTTGATTGTGTTCCTCGATTGTATGGTCGACCGTTGGGACTGTAGGTAGACTATATTTACTCATGTTTTTACTTAGAGCTTGTCTTGGCACCCGGTTCTTGAAAGATTAGTGATGGCTAGCCTGTTGAGGCTTTGGTTATGGTATTTTTGATTATTGAGAGGGATTTAGAGTCCTATCTTATTGAGGAACTTTTGTGTGGCCTTCTGAGCAGAGTGTGAGACTCTGGTTCTATTTTTGTGGGAAGCTGAGTGGTATCTCTCGGTTATTTTGGCCTAGTTATTTCATCCTAGGGTTGTACTTGTGAGGTGATTCCCTGGTTATGCTTTCATATGATTGGATTGGTGTTATGATTTCCTTATACTGGTTGATTCCATTTTGAGTATGTTAGACTACTCTCCGTCTTTTGCTTCCACTTGAGGTTACCGGTATACCGCTATTTTCTCAATCCTCTCTCTACTTACTTATATTATTGTGCAAGGACTCCAGGTGCGTTCTCCTTTCCTTCACCTGTGATTCTGTGTAATTGTATCTCTGTGCTAGCATGTGTTGCTTGAAGCTCTTGGTTATGGATGATCTGTGCTAGCTCCTTGTGCCTTGCTTATTGGCTCAATGAATGCTTTCTTGCTATTTGTTACTTACTGCTTTTATATCTTATATGCGCTCAGTCGGCCTATGATACTTAATGAGTACCTGTGGTTTTGGTGCTCATACTACACTTCTGCACTTTTTTGTGCGGATATTAGCTGAGCTTTCGCCGTTGATCATGTTGGAGACTCATGCAGCTTTTGGATCTTTGAGACTAGGGTGAGCGCCTGACGGTCGGGGCTTGTCTACATCTCATCTGTTGTACTGTTGCTCCTTGTACTTTTGAAGGCAATTTATGTTGTATTTTGTTACTACTAGTTCTTGTATCCTATTAGAAGCTTCTGTACTATTGATATCAAGTCTTGGGGTTGGTGTAGTTTCCTTTATGCATTTATATTTGAGTTTTGCTTTCGCTTATTTCTGCTTGCTGGTGTGTTTTGGTTAGGTAGTATCCCATTACTAACCGTTCTAGGCTAAGGGAATTGATTCGCCTACTGGGGATTGTAGGTGCCATCATGACTTGAGAAATCGGGTCGTGACAGCTTGGTATCAGAGCTCTAGGTTCACCGGTGTCATTGTACAGAAGCAAGTGTCTAAGTAGAGTCTCATGGATTGGTACGATGACGTCCGTATCCTATCTGCGGGAGGCTACAGGGCATTGTTAGGAAATATTTCATCTTCTTGTCTCCTCATCGTGCGTTCCTGGCTCTATTGACTTTTAAACTTCGATTGTTCATTCATTCTCGAATTCCTCAGACGAATGCGATAGCGGTTGGTGCCTAGGCTTCTGTGCTTGTTGCTTCAATGCTTCCATCAGCGCCAGGACTCTAGAGTGAGGGTTTACTGCACTAGATAAGGGGTGTGGGGTCAGCCCAACCTCCGATTAGATTTATAGCGACCTCAGTGCTTCAAGACACCGTGGCTAGGACTCTGAGTCCTTCGGTGAGTGTTTCAGTACCTGGTTCTGTGAGTGGTGCTTCAGTTATAGTTGAGCTTCTAGTTCTTCAGCAGGGTTGTCTGTCGATATTGGAGTACGAGGCAAGATTTTCCCATCGGACTTCATCTAGTATAAGTTGTTTTAGGTGTGGTGAGCCTGGGCACTTTGCTAGGAATTGCCCCAGGATTGTGTATCCCAGACAGCCTGGTTGTTATCTTTGTGGAGAGATTGGTTACCTTTATAGATATTATCCCCGGCGAGGGCTAGTTAGGCCTTTAGTTTCGACTACTCAGTCCAGAGTTATATCCCATCAGCTTGATACTCCTCTTGGTGGGCCAGAGGTAGAGGTTTCTGATATTGTTGCTCCAGGTTAGGCTTTTGCTACCTTCGACTTATGTTAGTCTCGCTCGTGTTGCGACTCTATCCCTTATGTCGTGTAATTGCTTATATGTCTACCTACTACTTGTTTAAGTTATTTGGCTACCCAAATTATAGTACCGATATGTTATTTTATTGGTAGTTTATTCTTTAGTAGTGGATGGGGGTAAGTTAGCCTTGAGAGGTGTTTGCCCAGAGTTATAGCTCGTGGGTAGTTCTTGTTAGTCTATTTCTAGTTGGGTTATCCCTGTTTCATTATGATTTTGGACTTGTGGTTGAGTTGCACTTGTTGAATGGTCCTAGATGGTTGTTGCCTAAGCCGTTATCTAGTGTGGCTAGAGATCTGTGTGATGGTTTGGTGTATTACCGGTAGTTGGCCGGAGTTAAGATTTTGCCTCAGTTGGGAGATATTGGTTATGCTAGTGTGCATAGATTGGTTTGGTCTCCCGAGTGTCTAGAGTCGACCCTCTTTGTTGATTAGTTTAGGAGGTTGGTAGGTATGTGGGTTGTTCCCATAGTCTCCTCCACTTCCTGGTCCTTTGGGTGTTTTGTTGTATCCTTAGCTCCAGTTGGAATGAATCTTGATCGTAGTTCTTTCGATGAGCTCTGGTTGTTGGAATCGTGATTGGGTCTTGACTTTAAGCACTTCCGACTAAGTGTTAATCGTAACCTCGTGGTTAGGTTGTATTTGTAAGCATTTTGGGTGAGTTGGGCATCCAGCCGATTCTTCTCCTGCCTTATTGAATTTGACGTGTAACTATGAGTGGTAAGGTAATGGCTTCAGGTTCTTATTCGAGAAAGGATTTGTATGTGCTAAGGAAGCATTTTTGTTTAGTTGAAAAAGAAGGGATATACTCTTTGTATATGTTTATGTGTCCTCGTAGTTGCCTGAGGTAGCGATGAAGGTTTGCTTTGGGATTGTGTGTTGGTGATTCGATCCATCCGTCTACACATTGCCATGGGTTTTCCATCGATTGGTTTTTGTTTCAGTAGCAGCTGTGGTGCTGGCAACTTGTATTTTCAGGCCTAGTTGACTTGGGTTCATAAGGGTTCATTGGCAGCATAAAGGTTCGACCAAGGCTTTGGTTGGCAGTTTTGAAAGTCGGTGTTCAGAATCATAACTTGGCAGGTTACATCAGATGGTTTGTGGCAGTTTTTATTTGGTTGCAGCATCCTAGTGCCGGGAGGCAGTGGGTGCGGGCAACTTAGCTTTTTTACTTTAGTTGTGGATGCGTTTTTTGGCCTTGGAAACCTAGCTCTTGGCTAACCTCTGCAAGAGGCGAAATATTCTAGATTTCAGCAGTGTTCTAACTAGTACGAGGTTCTTCTACCATGGGTAGACAGACTCAGCGGCGTAAGTTTGAGCTTCAGCAGTGGTGTATGCTTTATGTGGTCAGCTTGTGCGGGTTAAGACTAGCGAGGCTATTTGAGCTCTGATGATACGTAGAGACTGATAATAGCCATTTGTTTGCCCAGGATTTGAAAGCTTGTTTAATTGATTCCTCCAGAGTAGTTGTTTATGTGGGGTTCTAGTGTTGGTTAGACTCGGCCAGTATGGACGAGAAGTTCATTATGATATATGCTTTGAAGTGGTTGGTTGTTTGCAAAACCAGTAGAGCGGTTGATTCAGGCCAAAGAAATGAGTTGAAAGTATATGCAAAAATTTATATAGCTAGATGGTAACTTTGAACCCCATGCACCTTTTTCCTTTGCCTTCAGGTTGTTTGGACTGGATTTTTGTGGCATGGTGGACTTTTTCCTGAGGTGAGATTCGTAAGGAAATTTCACATTCAAATGGTGTTCGAGTGTTTGGAGTAGCAGTAGTTTTTTCTAGAGTTGGGAGCTCATGCTTACAGACTTCGTGGTAGGCTTACCACACTTCTTGCAGGATCATGGTTTTGGTTTGGGTCTTTTGGGAAGGTTGCCCTGGTTCGTTCACTTTCAGCTGATTCAGACCTGGCACGGTTCAGTTAGCGAATTTGATGTTAGAAAAAAAAATTTGTTCGTTGGTTGGTGGTCAGTCAAGGCAGGTAACTTTAGTTTCAATAATATGCTACGGGTTGTTATCTTGGATGGCAAAGGCTAGTAGCATATATATTAGCTTAAAACGCAATTGAATAAAATGGGTGACTTCGCTCGTGGTAAAGTATAAGTAGGAACTATGGATCTCCGGTGTGTCAGTTGATGCTTCGAGGGTGGTTTGAGTGTTCAGCTTGTATGCAGCTTCCTTTTTATGGTGCTAAAGGATTCAGTTCAAAATAAAAAGAAAAAAGGGCTTTTGCGGAACAGCGGGTTCATGAGTTAGAGTTTTGGGTTGATGGATTTTCTGGTAAACTTGGTATGGTTTTGAGGATTCGAGTTTTGTGTGTTGATAGCCTTGGTGCTCTGGTTTAGGTGTTGTGTAGGTTCTTTTTGGTTAAGATTCTCGAGGTTCAGTTTGGGTTGGCAGATCTTTGGAGGTTGAAATCTAGCTTGGCTACTAAGAAATTAAGGCTTGGTTGCTTTCTTTGGTTCTATTCTATTGGGTGCCATCCGGTCGCGGAGGTTACACGGGTTGTCTGAGAGAGTAGTACGGGCGTGGTATCTGTTGTCCTTAAATCTATAGTATTTTATTCCTTCCTGACTTTCGGGGATGAAAGTCTTTTTAGTAGTGGATAATGTAATGACCCTTTTCGGTCATTTACACGTGTTTGCCTTTCTTGTACCATTAGAGCTTACTTGTAGCGGCCCAAGTCATGTATGGATTATCAGGACCGGTAGCTTGGTGCCTGGGCCATTTGTTTGGTCTTTATGGCCGTTCCTCGTTTTAGAGCTTCAACTTTGAAAATCATTGACTTCCGTCAACATTCTTGGTAATATCAATGAATTAAACCAAGGTTCTAGGTCAAAGGAATTCCTTACTCGAAAGTTCGAGTTAAAGAAATGCTTCGTGTAACACCTCGCCCGTTTGGAAGGTTTAAAGTAACCCGTTTCTTTGGGGTAAGACTAATAGTGTCTAATATACTAAGAAGGATGTGTTATGAGATATTATAATCACAAAATGGTCTTATGATAAGTCTTGAAGTCAAGCAAGTTGCAAAAAAAAAGTTGGAAAAAGTTATTGTAAATTCCTTTAAGGAATTCTCTTCAAATTTGGGTTAAATGTCTTGGGGTGTTTCTCCCTATATATAAAGTTTTAGTCGGCCCCCAATATACCAAATCAAAGGTCTACAAGTCTAGTTTCCAACGCACTAAACCGTTCATTCATACGACTTCAGAATAGAGAGATATTTACGTTTTTGTAAGACCGCGCAAGCAGACACGTCAAGGTGGGGCCCGCATCCTAAGTCGGTTTTGCTTTATAAAAGGTGTTCCAGCTTCGTTTTATTTCATAAAAATCACCCAAGAACTTCAGAAAATCAGAAGGAAAGTCCATAAATAATCCATGGACTTTGATCCTTTCAATTCGGAAGTTTAACGGAAGTTGCTCTACGTCACGAGCTCGTCATTTTGGTGTAGTTTGTCCCGTCGATTTCATGGCGTATCTTCGTGGGTGTTGATGCAGCGAGCTAGCAGGTGTTTTCTGAGTATTTGGCAGTAGCTATGGAGTTATTTTGGTGAGGTATGGATCCCGTACGCTTATCTATTTGTTGAATCAAGATTCTAAGCTTCTAGTCACGAAAAGTTGTATTTTTCGATAACTTGTAGTAGTTTCTTGTTCGATTTGGATATGTTTGTTGTTCCTGCAAGGAGGCAGGTTGTTAATCTTGGGATATTGAATATTTTTGTCAAGGAATCTCTCCCCTACGACCCTCCTTTGTTATTATATGTTTTAGTATTGTTTTATGGATTTCTGAGCCAAGAAGTGGTATTTTGGATTTGTGGCTTTGGATAGCCCCTTTATCTTGTTATGTTTGGTTATTGTTGTGGTGTTATGGTTGTGGTAAGGTGCTGGAGGGATTGGGAAATTGTGTGATTCTTTTTGGGATCGCATACGATAGTGATTGGATTGGACAACGTGAAGTACGCCTTGAAATAGTGCCTCGGGAGCTCGTCGCTCCTTTGAGATGTGGTTAACATATTATTGTTCGATTTAGCTGCCATTTCTTATTGTTATTGGCCTCATTTTATGTTTTGGAGTTGGTTGGTCGCGAGTGTGACATTAACACCTTATCAAATGGCTATGGCTCGTTCTTGCAGCCTCGTCAATTCTAGAAATTGTTCCATTACCTTTGTTGGTCAGCCTTCATAGAGACGTATTTGGGGATTCAGTTGAAAGTATTTATTTTGTGTGATTCCGAGCTTCCCGGAGAAGTTTGAGTCTAGACGACGTCGTTCCGCAGTTAGTCATCGGATGACAGGTAGGTTATGGTTTTCCCCTATCTAGACTCTGCATATATAGGCTATAACTGCATTAATTAGCATCCTTGGATGGGTTGTTATAGGTTGGTACCCCAGACCTTGTCCGCCTTTCGTCCGTCTATTTCATACGTTGTTTGTAATATTCGTGT
This sequence comes from Jaltomata sinuosa, assembly GCA_003996215.1. NCBI lineage: Eukaryota > Viridiplantae > Streptophyta > Magnoliopsida > Solanales > Solanaceae > Jaltomata > Jaltomata sinuosa. Next base: position 45,368 of record QJPP01003508.1, read on the forward strand.
AGTATTTTATATTACCTTTCTGGTTCTGTGTGGCCTTGTATTGACTCCAGAACATAGATGGTGGGTTATTTGGGGAATTTCCACGAGACCTGGACATAGAGATGATCCTTTTAGGCTGGTTATGTCTGCTGAATAGCTGTTGGGCCTGTACAGGGCTGATAGGAGTTGTTGTGAGCCGTTGGGCTACTTTTATATTTGTGTACGAGCATATCATCCATGAAAAAGGCTTTCCCCTGCATGTTTTACTACAGTCTTGGCTGAGAGCCACTACCGACAGTTTTCCTAAATTTGCATAGCCCTGGGGGCCCATTTTTGGTACTGTTGATGATAGAAAAAGGGGATTTTTGGATGTTTTCGCACTGATTTTATTACTGGTATTAGTCTCTGCAGGGCAGAGCACCATACTTGATTTTATTACTGATACTAGTCTCTGCGGGACAGAGCGCCAGACTTGATTTTATTACTGATACTAGTTTTGCGGGGTGGAGCACTAGACTTGATTTACTACAGTTTTAGACCCGGTTACGCCCGGGCACCCTTGGAGGGGTTTTTGAGGCATTTTCTACTACTTTAGTCCTGGACAGGGTCTGGGCATGCATATTCGAGACTGGGTCTCTATCTTGATCCCGGACTTGCTTCCGGATGACATGTCTTGATACTGAGTTTTAGTATGGGGTCGGGGACCTCCATGGACCTTGCCACTCCAGGCCTGGGGCTTCGGGCTGCTTGCGCCGGAGGGAAGGGTATACGGTGGAGTAGAGGTATACAGGCTGAGTCTTTCCATGGAACCTGCCTGTTGGGCCTGATTGGAACCGGAGGAGGTACATACAGAGGTTCTATTTCACATTATATCATATCATGCATTGGATTCCACCCTTGTTTTTGTGTGTTCAGTGTACGCTCTGGTAGTATGGGTTGCCGGAGGGTTTGTTTTCACTTGATTGTGATCCTCGGTTGTATGGTCGGTCGTTAGGACTGTAGGTAGACTATATTTACTCATGTTTTTACTTAGAGCTTGTCTTGGCACCCGGTTCTTGAAAGATTAGTGATGGCTAGCCTGTTGAGGCTTTGGTTGTGGGATTTTTGATTATTGAGAGGGATTTAGAGTCCTATCTTATTGAGGCACTTTTGTGTGGCCTTCTGAGCAGAGTGTGAGACTCTGGTTCTATTCTTGTGGGAAGCTGAGTGGTATCTCTCGGTTATTGTGGCCTAGTTATTTCATCCTAGGGTTGTACTTGTGAGTGATTCCCTGGTTATGCTATTATATGATTGGATTGGTGTTATGATTTTCTTATACTGGTTGATTCCATTTTGAGTATGTTAGACTGCTCTCAGTCTTTTCCTTCCACTTGAGGTTACCGGTATACCGCTATTTTCTCAATCCTCTCTCTACTTACTTATATTATTGTGCAAGGACTCCAGGTGCGTTCTCCTTTCCTTCACCTGTGATTCTGTGTAAATGTATCTCTGTGCTAGCATGTGTTGCTTGAAGCTCTTGGTTATGGATGATCTGTGCTAGCTCCTTGTGCCTTGCTTATTGCCTCAGTGACTGCTTTCTTGCTATATGTTACTTACTGCTTTTATATCTTATATGCGCTCAGTCGTCCTATGATACCTACTGAATACCCGTGGTTTTGGTGCTCATACTACATTTCTGCACTTTTTTGTGCAGATATTAGCTGAGCTTTCGCCGTTGATCATGTTGGAGACTCGTGCAGCTTTTGGATCTTTGAGACTAGGGTGAGCGCCTGACGGTCGGGGCTTGTCTACATCTCATCTGTTGTATTGTTGCTCCTTGTACTTTCGGAGGCAATTTATGTTGTATTTTGTTACTACTAGTTCTTGTATCCTATTAGAAGCTTCTGTACTATTGATACCAAGTCTTGGGGTTGGTGTAGTTTTCTTTATGTATTTATATTCGAGTTTTGCTTTTGCTTATTTCTGCTTGCTGGTGCGTTTTGGTTAGGTAGTAGCCCATTACTAACCATTCTGGGCTACGGGAATTGGTTCGCCTACTGGAGATTATAGGTGCCATCATGACTTGAGAAATCAGGTCGTGACAGCTTGGTATCAGAGCTCTAGGTTCATCGATGTCATGGTACAGAAGCAAGTGTCTAAGTAGAGTCTCATGGATTGGTACGATGATGTTCGTATCCTATCTGCGGGAGGCTACAGGGCATTGTTAGGAAATATTTCATCTTCTTGGCTCCTCATCGTGCGTTCCTGGCTCTATTGACTTTTAAACATCGGTTGTTTATTCATTCTCGAATTCCTCAGACGAATGCGATAGCGGTTGGTGCCAAGGCTTCTTTGCCTGTTGCTTCAATGCTTCCATCAGTGCCAGGACTCCAGAGTGAGGGTTTACTGCACTACATAAGGGGTGTGGGGTCAGCCCAACCTCCGATTAGATTTATAACGACCTCAGCGCTTCAAGACACCGTGGCTTGGACTCTGAGTCCTCTGGTGAGTGTTTCAGTACCTGGTTCTGTGAGTGGTGCTTCAGTTATAGTTGAGCTTCTAGTTCTTCATCAAGGTTATCTTTCGGTATTGGAGTACGAGGCGACATTTTCCCATCGGACTTCATCTAGTATAGGCTATTTTTGGTGTGGTGAGCCTGGGCACTTTGCTAGGAATTGCCCCAGGATTGTGTATCCCAGACAGCCTGGTTGTTATCTTTGTGGAGAGAATGGTTACCTTTATAGATATTGTCCCCGGTGAGGGCTGGTTAGGCCTTTAGTTTCGACTACTCAATCCAGAGTTATATCCCATCAGTTTGATACTCCTCTTGGTGGGCCAGAGGTAGAGGTTCCTGATATCGTTGCTCCAGGTTAGGCTTTTGCTACCTTCGACTTATGTTAGTCTCTCTCGTGTTGCGACACTATCCCTTATGTCTTGTAATTGCTTATATGTCTACCTACTACTTGTTTAAGTTATTTGGCTACCCAAATTGTAGTACCGATATGTTATTTTATTGGTAGTTTATTCTTTAGTAGTGGATGGGGGTAAGTTAGCCTTGAGAGGTGTTTTCCCAGAGTTGTAGCTCGTGGGTAGTTCTTGTTAGTCTGTTTCTAGTTGGGTTATCCCTGTTTCATTGTGATTTTTGACTTGTGGTTGAGTTGCACTTATTGAATGGTCCTAGATGGTTGTTGCCTAGGCTGTTATCTAGCGTGGCTAGAGATCCGTGTGATGGTTTGATGTATTACCGGTAGTTGGCCAGAGTTGAGATTTTGCCTCAGTTGGGAGATATTGGTTATGCTAGTGTGCATAGATTGGTTTGGTCTCCTGAGTGTCTAGAGTCGACCCTATTTGTTGATTAGTTTAGAAGGTTGGCAGGTATGTGGGTTGTTCCCATAGTCTCCTCCACTTCCTGGTCCTTTGGGTGTTTTGTTGTATCCTTAGCTCCAGTTGGAATGAATCTTGATCGTAGTTCTTTCGATGAGCTCTGGTTGTTGGCATCGTGATTGGGTCTTGACTTTAAGCACTTCTGAATAAGTGTTGATCGTAACCTCGGGGTTAGGTTGTATTTGTAAGCATTTTGGGTGAGTTGGGCATCCAGCCCATTCGTCTCCTGCCTTATTGAATTTGACGTGTAACTATGAGTGGTAAGGTAATGGCTTCAGGTTCTTATTCGAGAAAGGATTTGTATGTGCTAAGGAAGCATTTTTGTTTAGTTGAAAAAGAAGGGAGATACTCTTTGTATGTGTTTATGTGTCCTCGTAGTTGCCTGAGGTAGCGATGAAGGTTTGCTTTGGGATTGTGTGTTGGTGATTCGATCCAGCCGTCTACACATTGCCGTGGGTTTTCCATCGATTGGTTTTTGTTTCAGTAGCAGCTGCGGTGTTGGCAACTTGTATTTTCAGGCCTAGTTGGCTTGGGTTCTTAAGGTTTCATTGGCAGTATAAAGGTTCGACCAAGGCTTTGGTTGGCAGTTTTGAAAGTCAGTGTTCAGAATCATAACTTGGCAGGTTACATCGGATGGTTTGTGGCAGTTTTTATTTGGTTGCAGCATCCTAGTGCCAGGAGGCAGTGGGTGCGGGCAACTTAGCTTCTTTACTTTAGTTGTGGATGCATTTATTGGCCTTGGACACCTAGCCCTTGGATAACCTCTACAAGAGGTGAGATATTCTAGACTTCAGCAGTGTTCTAGTTAGTACGAGGTTCTTCTACCATGGTTGGACAGACTCAGCGGCGTAAGTTTGAGCTTTAGCAGTGGTGTATGCTTTATGTGGTCAGCTTGTGTGGGTTAAGACTAGCGAGGCTATTTGAGCTCTGATGATACGTAGAGACTGATAATAGCCATTTGTTTGCCCAGGATTTGAAAGCTTGTTAAATTGATTCCTACGGAGTAGTTGTTTATGTGGGGTTCTAGTGTTGGTTAGACTCGGCCAGTATGGATGAGAAGTTCATTATGATATATGCTTTGAAGTGGTTGGTTGTTTGCAGAACCAGTAGAGCGGTTGATTCAGGCCAAAGGAATGAGTTGAAAGTATATGCAAAAATTTCTATGGCTAGATGGTAACTTTGAACCCCATGCACCTTTTTCCTTTGCCTTCATGTTGTTTGGACTGGATTTTTGTGGCATGGTGGACTTCTTCCTGAGATGAGATTCGTAAGGCAATTTCACATTCAAATGGTGTTCGAGTGTTCGGAGTAGCAGTAGTTTTTTCTAGAGTTGGAAGCTTGGCTCATGCTTACAGACTTCGTGGTAGGCTTACCACACTTCTTGCAGGATCATGGTTTTGGTTTGGGTCTTTTGGGCAGGTTGCCCTGGTTCATTCACTTTCAGCTGATTCAGACCTGGCATGGTTCAGTTAGCGAATTTGAGGTTAGAAAAAATATTCGTTCGTTGGTTGGTGGTCAGTCAAGGCAGGTAACTTTAGTTTCAATAATATGCTACGGGTTGTTGTCTTGGATGGCAAAGGCTAGTAGCATATATATTAGCTTAAAACGCAATTGAATAAAATGGGTGACTTCGCTCGTGGTAAAGTATAAGCAGGAACTATGGATCTCTGGTGTGTCAGTTGATGCTTCGAGGGTGGTTTGAGTGTTCAACTTGTATGCAGCTTCTTTTTTATGGTGCTAAAGGATTCAGTTCAAAATAAAAAGAAAAAAGGGCTTTTGCGGAACAGCGGGTTCATGAGTTAGAGTTTTGGGTTGATGGATTTTCTGGTAAACTTGGTATGGTTTTGAGGATTCGAGTTTTGTGTGTTGATAGCCTTGGTGCTCTGGTTTAGGTGTTGTGTAGGTTCTTTTTGGTTAAGATTCTCGAGGTTCAGTTTGGGTTGGCATATCTTTGGAGGTTGAAATCTAGCTTGGCTACTAAGAAATTAAGGCTTGGTTGCTTTCTTTGGTTCTATTCTATTGGGTGCCATCCGGTTGCGGAGGTTACCCGGGTTGTCCGAGAGAGTAGTACGGGCGTGGTATCTGTTGTCCTTAAATCTATAGTATTTTATTCCTTCCTGACTTTCGGGGACGAAAGTCTTTTTAGTAGTGGATAATGTAATAACCCTTTTCGGTCATTTACACGTTTTTGCCTTTCTTGTACCATTAGAGCTTACTTGTAGCGGCCCAAGTCATGTATGGCTTGTCGGGACCGGTAGTTCGGTGCCAGGGCCATTTGTTTGGTCTTTATGGCCGTTCCTCGTTTTAGAGCTTCAACTTTGGAAATCGTTGACTTCCGTCAACATTCTTGGTAATTATCAAAGAATTAAACCAAGGTTCTAGGTCAAAGGAATTCCTTACTCGAAAGTTCGAGTTAAAGAAATGCTTCGTGTAACACCTCGCCCGTTTGGAAGGTTTAAAGTAACCCGTTCCTTTGGGGTAAGACTAATAGTGTTTAATATACTAAGAAGGATGTGTTATGAGGTATTATAATCACAAAATGGTCTTATGATAAGTTTTGAAGTCAAGCAAGTTGCGAAAAAAAAGTTGGAAAAAGATATTGTAAATTCCTTTAAGGAATTCTCTTCAAATTTGGATTAAATGTCTTGGGGTGTTTCTCCCTATATATAAAGAGTTAGTGGGCCCCCAATATACCAAATCGAAGGCCTACAAATCTAGTTTTCAACGCACTAAACCGTTCATTCATACGACTTCAGAATAGAGAGATATTCACGTTTTTGTAAGACCGCGCAAGCAGACACGTCAAGGTGGGGCTCGCATCCTAAGTCGTTTTTGCTTTATAAAAGGTGTTCCAGCTTCGTTTTAATTAATAAAAATCACCCAAGAACTTCATAAAATCAGAATGAAAGTCCATAAATAATCCATGGACTTTGATCCTTTAAATTCGGAAGTTTAACGGAAGTTGCTCAACGTCGCGAGCTCGTCATTTTGGTGTAGTTTGTCCCGTCGATTTCATGGAGTATCTTCGTGGGTGTTGATGCAGCGAGCTAGCAGGTGTTTTCTGAGTATTTGGCAGTAGCTATGGAGTTATTTTGGTGAGGTATGGATCCCGTACACTTATCTATTTGTTGAATCAAGATTCTAAGCTTCTAGTCACGAAAAGTTGTATTTTTCGATAACTTGTAGTAGTTTCTTGTTCGATTTGGATATGTTTGTTGTTCCTACAAGGAGGCAGGTTGTTAATCTTGGGATATTGAATATTTTTGTCAAGGAATCTCTCCCCTACGACCCTCCTTCGTTATTATATGTTCTAGTATTGTTTTATGGGTTTCTGAGCCAAGAAGTGGTATTTTGGATTTGTGGCTTTGGACAGCCCCTTTATCTTGTTATGTTTGGTTATTGTTGTGGTGTTATGGTTGTGGTAAGGTTCTGGAGGGATTGGTAGATTGTGCGAATCTTTTTGGGATCGCATACGATAGTGATTGGATTGGACAACGTGAAGTACGCCTTGAAATAGTGCCTCGGGAGCTCGTCGCTCCTTTGAGATGTGGTTAACATATTATTGTTGGATTTAGCTGCCATTTATTATTGTTATTCGCCTCATTTTATGTTTTGGAGTTGGCTGGTCGCGAGTGTGACATTAACACCTTATCAAATGGTTATGGCTCGTTCTTGCAGCCTCGCCGATTCTAGCAATTATTCCATTACCTTGGTTGGTCAGCCTTCATAGAGACGTATTTGGAGATTCAGTTGAAAGTATTTGTTTTGTGTGATTCAGAGCTTCCCGGAGCAGTTTGAGTCTGGACGATGTCGTTCCCGCAGCTAGTCATCGGATGACAGGTAGGTTATGGTTTTCCCCTATCTAGACTCTGTGTATATAGGCTATAACTGCATTAATTAGCATCCTTGAATGGGTTGTTATAGGTTGGTACCCCAGACCTTGTCCGCCTTTCGTCCGTCTATTTCATACGTTATTTGTAGTATTCGTGTAGTATTGTATATTACCTTTGTGATCCTGTGTGGCCTTTTATTGACTCTGGAACATAGATGGTGGGTTATTTGGGGAATGTCCGCGAGACCCGGACATAGAGATGATCCTTTTAGGCTGGTTATGTCTGCTGAATAGCTGTTGGGCCTGTGCAGGGCTGATAGGAGTTATTGTGAGCCGTTGGGCTACTTTTATATTTGTGTGCGAGCATATCATCCATGAAAAAGGCTTTCCCCTGAATGTTTTACTACAGTTTTGGCTGAGAGCCACTACCGACAGTTTTCCTAAATTTTCATAACCCTGGGGGCCATTTTTGGTACTGTTGATGATAGAAAAAGGGGATTTTTGGATTTTTTTCACACTGATTTTATTACTGGTATTAGTCTCTGCAGGGCAGAGCACCAGACTTGATTTTATTACTGATACTTGTCTCTGCGAGGCAGAGCACCAGACTTGATTTTATTACTGATACTAGTCTCTGCGGGGTGGAGCACTAGACTTGATTTACTACAGTTTTAGACCCGGTTACGCCCGGGCACCCTTGGAGGGGTTTTTGAGGCATTTTCTACTACTTTAGTCCTGGACAGGGTCTGGGCATGCATATTCCAGACTGGGTCTCTATCTTGATCCCGAACTTGCTTCCGGATGACATGTCTTGATACTGAGTTTTAGTATGGGGTCGGGGACCTCCATGGACCTTGCCACTCCGGGCCTGGGGCTTTGGGCTGCGTGCGCCGGAGGGAAGGGTATACGGTGGAGTAGAGGTATACAGGCTGAGTCCTTTCATGAAACCTGCCTGCTGGGCCTGGTTGGAACCGGAGGAGGTACATACAGAGGTTCTATTTCACATTATATCATATCATGCATTGGATTCCACCCTTGTTTGTTGTGTGTTTAGTGTACGCTCCGGTAGTATGGGATGCCGGAGGGTTTGTTTTCACTTGATTGTGTTCCTCGGTTGTATGGGCGGCCGTTGGGACTGTAGGTAGACTATATTTACTCTTGTTTTTACTTAGAGCTTGTCTTGGCACCCGGTTCTTGAAAGATTAGTGATGGCTAGCTTGTTGAGGCTTTGGTTGTGGGATATTTGATTATTGAGAGGGATTTAGAGTCCTATCTTATTGAGGCACTTTTGTGTGGCCTTCTGAGTAGAGTGTGAGACTCTGGTTCTATATTTGTGGGAAGCTGAGTGGTATGTCTCGGTTATTGTGGCCTAGTTATTTCATCCTAGGGTTGTACTTGTGAGGTGATTCCCTGGTTATGCTATCATATGATTGGATTGGTGTTATTATTTCCTTATACTGGTTGATTCCATTTTGAGTATGTTAGACTGCTCTCCGTCTTTTCCTTCCACTTGAGGTTACCGGTATACCGCTATTTTCTCAATCCTCTCTCTACTTACTTATATTATTGTGCAAGGACTCCAGGTGCGTTCTCCTTTCCTTCACCTGTGATTCTGTGTAATTGTATATCTGTGCTAGCATGTGTTGCTTGAAGCTCTTGGTTATGGATGATATGTGCTAGCTCCTTGTGCCTTGCTTATTGCCTCAGTGAGTGCTTTCTTGCTATCTGTTACTTACTGCTTTTATATCTTATATGCGCTCAGTCGGCCTATGATACCTACTGAGTACCCGTGGTTTTGGTGCTCATACTACACTTCTGCACTTTTTTGTGTAGATATTAGTTGAGCTTTTGTCGTTGATCATGTTGGAGACTCGTGCAGCTTTTGGATCTTTGAGACTAGGGTGATCGCCTGACGGTCGGGGCTTGTCTACATCTCATCTGTTGTACTGTTTCTCCTTGTACTTTCGGAGGCAATTTATGTTGTATTTTGTTACTACTAGTTCTTGTATCCTATTAGAAGCTTCTGTACTATTGATACCAAGTATTGGGGTTGGTGTAGTTTCCTTTATGTATTTATATTCGAGTTTTGCTTTCGCTTATTTTTTCTTGCTGGTGCGTTTTGGTTAGGTAGTATCCCATTACTAACCGTTCTGGGCTACGGGAATTGTTTCGCCTACTGGGGATTGTAGGTGTCATCATGACTTGAGAAATCGGGTCGTGACACACTATCTCTAGCTTAGACCCTTAAATGGGAGATTCCTATGATAAGAGCTATTTCTAGCCTCAAATCTAGATGGATTCCCAAGTACCCACTAGCAATTTCACATCCACAACCATGGAATCCTCTTTCAAGCAAATCACATAGTCAACTAAAGTAAACTAATGTTTGCAACCATCAATTTTATTTTTAAAACTTGGTGAAATTACTATACCCATGTCAAATAAGCAATTATAAAGATGAATTAACAACACCCACACCCATTAGCTAAGCACCCATCATCAATACACCCCTAGACAAGAGAATTTAGCCACTCATGGTGAGAGAAATTAGGCACACAAATTGTTATAGGATCAAATTAGGCACACAAATTGTTAACCAAGAGATTTGGATTCAAAACCCTCACTCAATGGAGGTGGAAAATTATTTACGAAACAAAAATTGTTTTCCAAGAATCAGGTATAAAGTGTTGTATATACATTTTGAGCCTAAAATGGCCTTTTATATGTTCCCAAGTCGTCACATAAAATTAGGACAAGTTTGCCCCTTCAGGAGGTGTGCGGTGTGACATGTGGTTCACACGTTGCAATGTGAGCATTGCACACCTGCTTTAATTCGACCAGTGACTTCAGTAGCATTAGTGAGCTTCGTGCAAAGGTGGTGCATTTCGCACCACGGGATGTGTGCGTCGCACAATGGCTGCACTCCTTAGCAGAATCTTCAGCCACTTTAGCAGCTTCATGTGGAGGAGGTGCGAACCGCACCTCGTCTTGTGCATGTCGCACATCCACCACATCTTGGTTCAGATTCTTCAATTTTTCTCAACTATTCACACTTAGCTCCTTTTTGGCTCTTTTTGGGTCCATATCCTTATTTATTATCTTCTGTCAAAAGTACCTACATAGACATCAATAAAGGCCATAAGAAACTCTAAACCGATTTAAAATATATAAATAATTCATGGATATAGGCTCAATAAGCTGGTAGATTACCGACTTATCAGTCCTGTACCAGCTTCGCACAATAACTTGAAATCAACTGTAGGAATTTGTTAGCTAGTGCAATAGCACATGCGACGTGCACTCTCCCTTGTGCGGTCCACATGTGGTTCGCACGAGCCCCAGCCCCCTCATGTGGTCCGCATGGCATGGAAACTTGCTTAGCGGCCCTTTGTGATTTAGCTCATCGAGGTGGGATCAGTATGAGGCATAAAATTCCTGCACCAACTCAGTAAAGTAGAGGCCTGGTGTATTGGCAAAGTGTTCCCAAGCTCTTATGCAAAATTGATTTAGCATATTCGGGAATTCCTCTTGGAACGCTTCTACATTGAGCCCCTTTTCCTCCAAAAATGGGCGATTCCAGAATTAGAGGTAGTAAGCTTCCATTTCTCTGATCCCAAAGTGGACTCTCGACTCAATTTGCTCATCCTCTTATATAGGAATACCTGCATTTGGAGTATGCTTCATGGCACGACTCTTTTGATGGTGCCTATTGGAAAACATAATCATGTGGATGGGCGTTAGCAATATGCACTATGAATATATACACAACTAAAAGAAGTTAGGAATTCAGTGAAGTGGAAAACAAATGAGGGGGATGAGGCTCGTGCGAACCACATAGGGACCGCACAAGGGAAAGTGTGCGTCGCATGTGCTATCGCACAAGCTAACAGATTCCTACAGTTGATTTCCAGTTATGGTGCGAAGCTAGTGCGAGACTGATAAGTCGGTAATCTACCAACTTATTGAGCCTACATCCATGAATTATTGCTATGTTTTGAATCAATATAGAGGTTATTATGACCTTTATTGATTTCTATACAGGTACTTTTGACAGAAGATGAAAAACAAGGATATGGACCCAAAAAGAGCCAAAAAGGAGCTTAGTGTGAAGAGTTGAGAAAAGCTGAAGCCGAGGTGCGGTTCGCACCTTCTCCGCATGAAACTACTAAAGTTACTAAAAATTCTGCTAAAGAGTGTGGCCGTTGTGCGACGCGCACATCCCATGGTGCGAAATGCACCACATTTGCACGAAGCTCACAAATGCTGCTAAAGTCACTAGTCAAATTGAAACAGTTGTGCGATGCGTACATTGCAATGTGCGAACTTCACGTAGTACCACACACCTCCCGAAGGGGCAAACTTGTCCTAATTTTTATGTGTTGACTTGGGAACATATAAAAGGCCATTTTAGGCTAGAATTGTATATACAACACTTTATACCTGATTCTTGGAGAATAGTTTTTGCTTTGTAAATAATTTTCCACCTCCGTTGAGTGACGGTTTTGAATCCAAATCTCTTGGTTAACAATTTGTGTGCCTAATTTGATCCTAAAACTTGAAGATTTAGCTATAATGGAGGGTATGTTGACTTACCTAGATGGTATCTCTTCTTCTCTCACCATGAGTGGCTAAATTCTCTTGTCTAGGGGTGTATTGATGATGGGTGCTTAGCTAATGGGTGTGGGTGTTGTTAATTCATCTTTATAACTGCTTATTTGACATGGGTCTAGTAATTTCACCAAGTTTTAACAATAAAATTGATGGTTGCAAACATTAGTTTACTTTACTTAACTATGTGATTGCTTGAAAGAGGATTCCATGGTTGTGGATGTGAAATTGCTAGTGGGTACTTGGGAATCCATCCAGATTTGAGGCTAGAAATAGCTCTTATCGTAGGAATCTTCCATTTAAGGGTATAAGCTAGAGATAGTGTGACCTCCCCAAGCATAAGTTGGTTGATTGTTGATCAAACCAATGGTGTTCTACCCAAAATCATTGAAAATGTGGATGTTGATCGAGATATAAACATTCCACACCTATAACCAATGCTACTTGTGTCAAATAGCGAGAATAAAATTGAATTGATGATCACCCTATCCTATAAGCAATGCCCCATCGGATGTGCATCCCTAGTCTTCTAAATCACATGGTACACCCATCTTTAGTTTTATTGCTTTTTGTTGAATTGTGTTAGTAGTGACAACTTTCCCAATTCCCCCATTTTTTTACTTGTTTTAGTTTGAGCAATTACTCTCGCCTTTAAATCAACTCATACAATCTCTAGTTGGCTAGGTCAGGTCCCTTGGGTACGACCTCGACACTCATTGGGTTTATAAATATTGTTTTGTTGTATGATCACCGTGGCCTCCTAATTGGAGAGCACGATTTGAGCGTTCATCAAAAATGGCGTCGTTGCCGGGGACTTGAGTTAATAGCTATTTTTGATTGTTGTTTTGAAATCACCTTAGAGTACTTGTTTCTTTTAATTTTGTTTGTTTTTTGTGTTGTGATTAAGCAGTCTAACCTTTGAACGAAGCCGACGATAACGAGAGTGTTGACGGTTTCATGAAAGCCGATGAGGCTGAGCCTATGATGCAAGGGGCTGTAGGTGCAATCCGCCTACCCCTCACAGTGGGAAATGTTGTTTTTCATGTGACTAGCACCATGCTCCACTTAATCCAAATGAAAGGTTTATTTGGTGGAGCAACATATGAAGATGCCAACCGGCATATTCAGAATTTTGTGGAGTTTTGCCAACCTTGCATCTTCCAACATATCTCCCAAGAGTCCATCCGATTGTTCCTATTCCCTTTTTCCTTGATGGGGAATGCAACTACTTGGTTGGAAGAATTGTCGGATGACTCTATCACATCTTGAGCCGAGTTGGTCGAGGCATTTACCTCGAGATTCTTTCCTCCATCTCGAATGATGAAGCAAAGAGATGAGATTACTAACTTTAGGCAGCTCCCGAACGAGCCTCTTCATAAAGTTTGGCTAAGATTCAAAAAGAAGATTCTCTTGTATTCAAATCATGAGTTTTCAAACAATGTTCTTCTACAAAGCTTCTATCGATCATTGAACTCTATGAACAAATCAGTGGCTGACAATCTTGGAGGTGGTATATTCATGGACTTGGAGTTTCCTATAGCCTCGACTTTGTTAGAGCGAATAACAAAGACCAATCAAGCTTGGCATACAAGAGAAGCAGCTATGCCATCTTCAGGAGGACCCTCTTACATCTTGATCAATGAAACGAGGAAAAAGCAGGAAGATCGAGATGAGACAATGGACAAAATGATAACACAAATTGACTTGATGGCCAAGCATGTGATGGGAGTTGGCGGTGCTAAGTCAGTGAATGCAGTGATTACACCAGAAATCAAAGTTAGTGATGACAAGCTAATGACTGTGGTTGATGGAAAGCTGTGTTTTGTGTCGGCAGGATCTTATCTCAAGTATTATCGCCTGAGGGAGTAGAATCAAGGTTGGATTCGAGACAAAGAAAGAGTCAAAAATTGGCAGGATAGAGACAAGAATGGTGATCATTTCAATCATCGAAGTTCAAATCCCTATATCCCTCCGAACAAGGTGGACTCTCTCTACTAACCGGGAACAAGCAACCTTGGCCATTCAAAGTTGGAGGATATGTTGTCCTTGGTTCTTAAGAAGGTGGACACCACAAATATGGGAGTGAGCGAGCTAAAGAGCGAGGTCTCAACACTTCACCAAACAGTGAGCTCCTATAGTGCCTCGATCAAGCATATTGAGGCCCAAATAACCCACCTCTCAAGCCAAAGGAACCTGAGGATGAAAGGGAAGTTGCCTAGTGACACCATCGCCTACCCAAAGAATGATTAAGGATTAAGGTAGCATCGTCGTGCTGCGACATTAAATCAAGTGTTGCTTGGGAGGCAACCCAAGTTTCTTTATTTGTTTTTGGCTATCTTTTGTTGTTTTGGTGTTTTTGTAGGAATGCATGGATGGAGAAATTGAACAAGGGAATGCAAAGTAAAAAGGAGTTGTGCAGTGGACTGTGCAGACTGCACAAGCAATTGTGCATGTCGCACAGCCTATCCCACGCCACACCAGAAGACCTGAAGGAAATCTGAAAAAATAGGAGGTGATATGTGCCGGGCCGTGCAGACCGCACGAGCCCAAGTGCGCGTCGCACCTCCATCACATGATGAAACAGATTCCTGGACAAACCCAGGGGAGAAACAGGGGGTATGTGCGATACGCCATGCGGTCCACTCATTGCCAAGTGCGAATCGCATGTCACAGCGCGCGGAAGGTAACTTTAAATTTTAATTGACCTAACCCATTGACCGACCCGACTCGGAGATGACCTGGCCGACCTTTCTTCCTCTTTTTCTTTTAAAATTGCCTCTTCTCTTCTTTTTCCACCATCTTTCTCCACAACTCCCAAAATTCCCTCTCAAAACTCTCTTTAAATCCCTCAAACTCTCGCAAAACCTTCTTCTCCTCTCACCCAATCTTCTCCGCTATGCCTCTACCATTGCCGCTGTCATTATCCAGGAAGGTCCTATGGGTCACCATTGTTGGAGTTCAAAAAGCTTTGATTTTCACTCTTCCTTCATAATCTTCACTTGTGGTAAGTTATCGAATGTTAAATCATTTTTTATGATAGTTGGGAACTCATATTGTGGATCATGCTTAGTGGAATCGCCATGTTGATTTTGGGTAAGATCCAAAAATTTTGGGTCCCTAATTTTGAGTTGTTTTGATAATACCTCTTAGAGTTAACTTGGTAGGGCTTGATTTTATGAATGCATGTTGATTGGTAGTAATTTTTAGCCTTAATGTTTATGTTGGGGTGAAGTCTGAGTAACCCACTCGTGACTAATGAATGATTTAGCCCGATGATAGATTGGGTGACGTCGTTCTTAAGGGCGAATCATCGTTTGTCATGAGGTTTTGATTGATAGTTGACTATTAAGGTTGAATGTTATTGATTGTATGCCCATGATCCTTGTTGAAAATCTATTTAGGTTGTATGTTTTGTGAATGAAAGGGTGATTGTTGCTATGCTTATTGGTGGTCATTGTTGCAAGAAGGGCTTGATATTTCCGATGATAGACAGGGTAACGTCCATCTTAATGGAAGTCATTGAGTCCTTTCTTGCTTGTGTTTGTGTTAATGAAAATCCAGGGAAGTCTGAGTACCCAGAAGTTAAGGTCATAATCCCTTTTCCCCTTTGTTTAATATGATTTGGTTGTTTTATGGTACCAAGTGTCGAAGCACATCCTGCTCTATGAATCACATGCTTAACTCACATGAACACAAGGAATTGAAAATTCCAATGGTGTCGTTGTGTGCTTCACATACGATGCACATATCTTGATGTACGGGTCGCATAAGGCATCGCACCAAGTTAAAAAGAATAAGCAGGTCACTGTTCTGAGGGGCGACACCTGGTGCGACACACACTTCTGGTAGTGCGAATTGTACCAGCGTCGCACCTCTATTGGAAAATCCCTGTAGGTTCTGCTGGCTTGTGCAACATCACACGCAACGCGCACTCCTCCTAGTGCGTTTCGCATATGGTCCGCATAAGATAATAGTTACCCACTGTGTTTGTCCAATACTTTGCATTCCATCCTTTGTAGTTGGCTAACTTCTTTTAGCTTTTGGTTTCGTCTTAGCTCACTATCTTTCTATGCAGAACATGTCTTCTAATAGGGGTAACACCGAGAGGAGCTCACGTAGGCCAATAGCTCTTTCCTTCTCCAAGCCAACTGATAAAGGTAAAAGGAAATTCACATCTGCCCATGACAGAGTCTCCGAGGAGGAGAGGCTTCAGTTCGGAATGGAAGGAATGAGAGTGATCTATGATCGTGATAGGGTCAGGACATTAAATAAGGAGCAAAGCATCAACCTGAATGCAGTGGGGTACAATCTACCCAATATTCCCACTAAGTTTTCCAACCGTCATGGCAACAATTTTAGGAAGTGCCCGGAACCTATTACAAGGAGCTAGTCCAGAGTTCTTCGTCTCGTATCAGGCCACAAAGGGGGTTCTAAGAAACTCCCTACATTGGACTCAGTTACGGTTCGGGGAAAAGAAGTCAAGATCACTCCAGCTGCAATCAATGACCTCCATCTCCTTTTGCTTCAGGAACACACACACCTCCAACCACTGTGCCCAGGGGGCCACTGTTTAACATTAGCCTCCAACACCTGGTCGACAAGAATTACAATAATGAAAGGCAATTGGGGAAGCTGTCCAATAAACTACTAGAGTTGATTGAAGGGGATTCAGGGGGGCATGAAGGAAGTTGTGGAAAGCGTTCTCAATCTGCGCAAAAGTGTGGACGATCATGAGTAATCTCTCAAGATCCTCCATAAATACATGGTCAAGGGTAAAGGAAAAACGCTTGTGGTAGAAGCAGATCGAACCACCCTGCCTCCACCTTGCTCCATTCCTGAACCAATGGATAGTTTGTTTGCAGCCTATGAGGATGAGGTATTATCCGATAATGAAGATCAAGAGCAGGGTGATGATGTGAGTGAAAATACATCTGATGAGGAAGCATCTATTGAGGATGATGATGAGGAGGAGTAGTCCTCCAGGGAGTTCCACCCTCTTTCCCATTAAACTATGAACATTGAGGGCAATGCTCCTTTTATGGGGAGGGTGTGGCCTTACTTGCTTTTGAGTGGTGCCCGTGAGTGGGTTTGATATATTAAGTTGCCCTTGTCGGGCCATGATGACATTCTGTTAGATTTTATTTGGCCCTCATCGGGAATATTTAGATAATTATGATGTTTATTGCCCTTGCCGGGCCTTTAGATTATGTTTTCTTCATGTTTTGTTTTACTTTGAGCTTATTTGTGCCCTTGCCAGGCTTGATTTTTATTGTGTTGCCGGGTTAGTCTTACATGCTCCATTGTCTTGCTACCCGTGCTTTGCAAATGTGTTAAAGGCCTATGCCCGGGTTAGTCTTACATGCTCCATTGTCTTGCTAGCCGTGCTTTGAAAATATGCTAAATTCCTACACCGAGGCTTGTTCTAAAATGAATCATGAGCTCAAAATTTGGATATCGCCTTGTTAATAGTATTTTAGAAATAAACTCCGAGGGTTTTCTTAATACCACGGTTTTTCCCAAGGAGCAAGAGTTTTGATTATTTTCTTCTTCTTTTATTTGGTTTTCGTGTGTCAAACCGGGTTGGTGTTTCCCTATGATAGATTGAGAGGCGACTTTCTTAAGGGAAAATGCCAAGTTTTAGTTTAGAATTTAGTCTGTAGTTGCTTGTCTCGAAATGGGCCCACCAAAAAATTTCTCGTGGCAAATTGTTTTGAAAATAAAAGGAAGAGGGTAAATGAATTCTTAAGGAAAAGCATTCTCTTGTCATGACTTGCACACTCTTGCTTTGGCTTGATTGACTCACAAATGAGTGTGTAATGAACTCGGAATAGCTTGTCAAAAATCATTTGCCCCAATTGATTGTGGGACTAATGAATGAAGTCTTGTGACCTTATGTGGTGAGGTTTTACCTTGAGCTAATGGAACTGTCAAAATTCGATTCCGAGCATGTTCACCAAGAATATTGACCGAAATCAATGATTTCAAAGGTCTAAAGCTCTAAAATAAGGAACGGTAAAAAGACCAAACAAATGGCTCGGGCACCGGACTACCGGTCCTACAAAGCCATAAATGACTTGGGGCCGCTACAAGAAAGCTCTAACGGTACAAGAAAAGCAAACATGCGTAAATGACCGGAAGGGTCATTACATCATCCACTACTAAAAAGACTTTCATCCCCGAAAGTCAGGAAAGAAGGAAAGACTAGAGATTTATGAACAGCGAATGCACAACCCGCACCTCTCTCAGACAACCCGGGTAGCCTCTACGATCGAAGGACACCCAATAGAACAGAACCACGAAAGGCAACCAAGCCCAAAACTACTTACTAGCCAAGCTAGATTCCAAACTCAAACTCTAAAACCCCAAAGATCTGCCAACCCAAACTAAACATCGAGAATCTCAACAGGAAAACACTGCCACAACTCTGAAACCAGAGAAGCAAGATGATCAACACACGGAACTCGAATCTTCAAAACCACAATCAAATTTACCAGAAGAGCCATCAACCTAAAACTCCAACTTATGAACCTGCTGATCCAGAAATCTCTTTTATTCTGAATAGAATCCTTCCAACCATAACAGGGAGTTGCATACATGTCGAACACTCAACCACCCTCAAAGCGTCAACTGACACACCGAAAATCCACAGTCTTCGCTTATACTCTACCACGCACGAAGTCAGCTCTTTTTGCTCAAACTCCTTTTAAGTCAAACTATAGAATGAATCCAACTTTGCTGCACCGTATTAAGTCTGAATCAACTGGAAACGAATAAACCAGGGCAACCTGCCCAACATACCCAACCCAAAACCAAGATCCTGCAAGTAGTGTGGTAAACCTACCACGAAGTCCGTAGTCATTAGCTAAGCTTCCAAACTCTAAGAAACACTGCTGCTACTTAAAATATTCGAACACCATTCAGATTTGAAATTACTTTCCAATCCTTAACTCAGGAAGGGGTCTACCATACCACGAATGTCAAGTCAGAACACCCCGAAGGCAAAGAAGAGGTGCCTGGGGTTCAAAGTCTCCATATAGATATAGAATCTCTACATATTCTTCAACTCACCTCTTTGGTTTGAATCAACCGCTCTACCGTATCAGCACACACAAAAACACCATCTCTGAAGCATATAACACACCAAACTTCTAGTCCACAATGGGCGAGTCTAAGAAACACTGGAACCCCACATAAAAGCCAACCCTGGAAGGATCAACTAAACAAGCTTTTCAAACTCTCGACAAACGAATTATGAACACCAGTCTCTAAGCATCATTAGAACTCAAAATAGCCTTGCTAGCCTCAACCCGCACAACCTGATCACATATGGTATACACCACTGCTGGATCTCGAACTCACACCACTGAGTCTGTCTAACCATTAAAGAAGGAACCTCGTACTATCTAGAACACCACTGAAATCTGAAATGCCAGCCTAACTCAAAGGTTAGACAAGGACTAGGCGTCCAAGGTCAACTGTCAACCCATAATGGAAAATGGGTAAGCTAAGTTGTCGAAACCCAATGCCTTTCAACCCAAGAAGCTGCAACTGAAAGAACCAACCATGAACCATCTGGAGTAGTTTTCTAGCCCATGATGTTGAAACTCAATCCTGATTTACTAACCACTGCCTCTGTCGAACCCATATGCTGCCAATAAATCCTTAGGAACCAAAGCCAACTAGGATTGAATATGCAAGTCACCAAAACCGAAGATGCTACTTAAATCTCAAACTAATCAAAGTAAAATCACTGCAATCTGTAACTGGCTAAATCAAATCACCAACATACGATCCCAAAGCAAACCTTTGTCGTCACTTCAGTCGTCTACTAAAGCACATAAGCACGAACAAGGAGTCATCTCTCTCTTTTATCACTAAACTAAAACCTTTCTGTAGCATATACTGAACCTTACAAACTCCTTCTCAAATAAAATCTGGGGCCATTACCTTAGTTCTCACATCTATATTGCCAAGCTCAATAAAGCAGGGGAAGAATGGGCCGGATTCCCAACTCACCCAAAATGCTACAAGTACAACTCTGCCACGAGGCTACTGTCAACACTTAGTTGAAAATGCTAAAGCTAAAACCCAATCATAATGCCAAAATCAAAAGCTCATCCAGAGAACTGTGATCGAAATTCATTCCGGCTGGAACTTGGGAAAAATGATAAGACAACCCCACCGGACAAAAAACTGAAGGAGACTATGGGAACAACCTACACACCTACCGACCTCCTAAACCAACCAGCCAAGAGGGTCAATTCTAATCACCCAAAAAACACAACCAATCTATGCACACTAGCATTACCAACACTACCCGAATTAAGACAAGGCCTCAAACTCTGGCACTACCATCGGTATCACACTGAACCAACACACGGATCTCTAGCCATGCTAGATAATGGCCTAGGCAACAACCATCTAGGACAGCTAGGAAGGGAGACCTAAAGCAAGCCTAAAACCTTAACAACCAGAAAGTGAGCTCTACAGAGCCTACCCACAAGCTACAACCTCGGGAAAACACCTCTCAAGGATATCTCTCCCCATCCACTACTAAAGAATAAACTACCAATAAAACAACACATAGATACTACAATTCAGGTAGCCAAATAACTAAACAAGTTGCACGTAGGCATATAAGCCAATAAATGATAGAAGGGATAGAATTGCAATGCGAGCAGGACTTATCACAAGTCGGAGGTAATAGGAGCCTTACCTGGAGCAAAGATATCAGGAACCTCAACCTCGAGCCCACCAAGAAGGGCATCAGACTGACAAGATCTAACTCTTGACTGAGTGGTCGAAGCTGAAGGCTCAACCCTCCCTTGCCGGGGACAGTCTCTAGCATAATATACCATCACCCCACAACTATAGCAGCCTAAAGAAGCTCTACTCAGACGCACGGTGCCGGTTGATTGTGGATGAATACCTAAACCACCCAGCTGAAAGCCACCTCTAACTATTCGGGGACCACACCCGCAACCCTGCGCACTACCTCTCGCTGCCTAGGGACCACCCCTACTACCTTGTACCCTACCTCTTGCCGGTGGCACAGAAGGCCTGGGAGATAACACTTGATGACCCTGCTAACTGGAAGGCAGAATCGTGGGACAATCCCTAACCAAGTGCCCACGCTCCCTGCACCAATAACAAACCTTACCAAGTGGAGTCTGATGGGATGATCCTACTGGACATGACTGGCCACCACGACCTGCACGATCTGAAGGAAAATCTTGAAGTATATGATTCGTACCCTGCCTACTCTGCTTAGCATGCCCTACACAACCACTCTTTTGAACCCGTGGAGCAACTGAAACCAGTCGGGTAGATAAGAAGCAATGGAACCTATATCTAGTGGAGAATCCCTTACCACGAGTCTGGGAACCTCGAGAACTGTCCTGGCAATAACGTTTCTTAGCCTACCTCCATAGGCCTCACAGCATAAACCCTTGATATCCCAAGCATGATCCACTACCTGAAGAAAGGTAGTCCCAACCATGACCAAGTGCTCGGTAGCCAAATAGAGTGGTAAAATCAAACCCCCAACAAAGATCTGAACCCTATCAAACTCCGAAGGTACATCCCTAACAGTACACCTAACCATGTCATGAAATCTTGCCTCATACTCCAAAACTGACAGACAACCCTACTGAAGAACTGGAGTAGCTATGAGTCCAATCGGAGGTTAGGCTGACCCCACACCCCCTATCTGATGTGGTAAACCCTCACTCTAAAGTCCTGGCGCTGACGAAAGCAATGAAGTAACAGGCACAGAAGCCTCGACATCACCCGCTGTCAAACTCATTTTAGGCATCTGAGAAGGAATGAAACAACCGAAGTTCAGAAGCCAATAGAGCTAGGAACGCACGATAAGGAGCCAAAAAGATGAAACTTTTCCTAATAATGCCCTGTAACCTCCCACAGATAGGATACGGACGTCACTATACCGATCCGCGAGACTCTACTTAGACAGTTGCTACTGTACCATGACACTAGTGAACCTAAAGCTCTGATACCAATCTATCACGACCGGATTTTGCAGGTCATGATGGCACCTACAACCCCTAAGTAGGTGAACCAATCTCCGTAGCCCAGAACGATTAGTAATGGGCTACTACCTAATCGATACGCACAATAAATAGAAATAAGCGGAAGCAAAATATAAAGATAGATAAAGCGGAAGAAATAACCCAAATATATACAAAATGAAACTACACCAACCCCAAGACTTGGTATCGATAGTACAGAAGCTTATAATAAAATACAAGTGCTAGAAGTAACAAAATGATAAGTACACTGTCTCTGAATATACAAAGAGTAATAGTCCAAAAGATGAGATATAGACAAGCCCCGACCGTCAGGCTCTCACCCTAGTCTCAAACCTCCCAAAAGTTGCACGAGTATCCAACGGGATCAACAGCGAAAGCTCAACAAATATCTGCACCAGAAAGATGCAGAAGTGTAGTATGAGCACCAAGACAACGGGTACTCAGTAGGCATTATTGGCGGTATACTGGTAACCTCAAGTAAAAGGAAAAGAAGGAAAGCAGTCTAACATGCTTAAGATGGAATCAACTAGCATAAGGAAATCATAACACCAATCCAACTTCAAGATAGCATAAACAGGAGTTCACCTCACAAGTACAATCCTAGGATAGGATAACTAACCCACAATAACCAACAAATACTACTCAAGTCCTGACAAGAATGGAACCAGAAACTCACAAGCTGCTCAGAAGGCCACAAAAAGGTGCCTCGATAATATAGGACTCCCTAGACCTCTCAATAATCAAAATCCCACAATCGAACCCTCAACAGGCTAATAACCGCTAAATCATCAAGAAATAAAGACCATAACCAGCTCTATAAAGCAACAAGGGTAATCTGAACTACCTACAGTCCCAATGGTCGCCCATACAACCGAGGAACTCAATCAAGTGAAAGCAAACCCTTCGGTCGCCCATACAATTGGAGCATACACAGAACACATAACAAACAAGGGTGGAATCCGGGTGAAATTTTCATGAAGATGATATAATAGAGAAGTAACCGATATGTTCCCTCTCTGGTACCTAAAGGGCCAAACAGAGGCAGGACCAATGGAAGGACTATACCCGTGTACCTCTATTATGCCATACACCCCTCCTCCGGCACACGCAACCCAAGGCCCCAGGTCCTAGATCGACAGGGACCATGGAGGTCTACTCATCGACCACATACATTGCCCTGTGATCTCAAATGGTAGCTCAAACTAGAAACCTCGTAGTATATGCCCGGGATCGAACCAGGTCCAAAATAGTAGTTAATCGCAAAATACCCTCTCAAAGGGTGCCCGAAGTATACTTGGGTCTAAATCAGTGATAAAAGTCTCAATAACCCTGTCAAAGGGTGCCTAGAGCGTATCCGGGTCTAAATCAGTTAGAAATCAAGTCTAGTGCCCTGCCCAGCAGAGCCTAGTATCAGCAGGAAATCAAGTGTAGTACTCTGCCCAGCAGAGCCTCGTATCAGTAGAAAATCAGGTCTAGTACTCTGCCCAACAGAGCCTAGTGTCAATAGGAAATCAAGTGTGAAATCATCCAAAATCCCATTTTTATCATCAAGTATACCAAAAAGGGGCCCCTGTGGCCATGCAAGTCTAGGAAAAACTATCTATAGTGGCTCGCAGCCAAAACCAAAGTAAAACATGCAGGGAAAACCTCTTTCTTGGATGATATGCTCACACACAAATATAAATTAGCCCAACAGCTTACAAACATTCCTACCGGCCTTGCACAGTCTCCACAGCTACTCAGCAGACATAACCAGCCAACAATGATATCTCTATGTCTAGGACTCGTGGACATTCTCAAATCACCCACCGTCTATGTTCCATAGTCAATACAAGGCCACACATGACCACAAGGGTGATATACAATACTACACGAATACTACAATCAGCGTATGAAATAAACGGACAGAATGGGCGGACAAGGTTTGGGGTACCAACCTATAACAACCCACCCAAGGATGCTAATTAATGCAGTTATAACCTATATACGCAGAGTCTAGGTAGGGAAAGCCATAACCTACTTGTCGTCCGACGAATAGCTGCAGGAACGGTGTCGTCCAGGCTAGAACTGCTCCGAGAAGCTCCAAATTGCGAAACCACTATCTATACAATAATCTATACATCAATACAAGGCTAACGATACCCATAATGCCATAAACATAACCGGGTCAAAATCCAGGTCACAAACAGGCCCATGGGTCCCACAACCCGAAACCAGAAATGAAAAATACACATATATTCCTTACAATCCCGGGAGCACATGCTCAAAAATTGAGCGGGAACGGACAACATTTATGGCTCAAAACAGCCCGCTCAAATCAAGAATTAAGGATGGAATTTCAAGAAATAATTCCAGAAATTAATCAAAGGGACTTACCACCATGAAAAGACAAGCTAAGGAAGTGAGAACTCCGAATCCTTGATCACGCAAGATCAATAGGGCAGATTCTACAAGGAATTCCAAGCTTTAGAGACCCCAACAATGGTGGCTTTTTAGAAAATAAGAGAAAAACAAGTTGGGGAAGAAGACTTACCAATTGACGAAGAGACACAGATTTAGGATGAACAACAATTTCACCAATGTTAGAACTGGTATGGAGCAATTTGGTGGAGAGTATTTGAGTTTTAGAGTGAGAAAGGTTGACAGAGAAAAGCTGGAAAAATGAAGAAGAGAACTTAAATAGATGTTGGTCGCTGGTCAGCGCCATTGGTGCTAAACCAGTGCCATCGCGCACAAGGGAGCCAGGCGCCAAGGCACCATCGCGCCTGGAGGGCGCCATCGCGCTAGCCTCGGCATTTTTGCGCTGAAGGCCTGACCTGCACTAAAAATCTGCAATTTTTCTAAAACTCCATGGGGCATTCCGGGCACAATTGAAACCCGATACTCAAAAACTAATTATGCTATTAGAGTGGAAATGACGTTCCGGACTCAAAGGAATTGACAAAACTTCCATACGAAGTCATTTCATAAGAATGTTGACCCAAGTCAACACTAGCTAAAGCCAACCAAACACCCAAAATGAGTCCGGCTCATCTGGAACCCGAACCAACCACTACTAGAAATAGGACCTATAGAAACAGCAGAAAAACCATAGCAATAGACCAGTAAACCGTAGCTATAGATGAATTGCGGCGGTTTGGAAACCGCTGCATAAAGTCGTGTGGCGATAGCTCTAATGTGACGGTTCTAGCAATGGTTATTCTGTGTGTTGCTATAGCAGGGGCTATAGCGACGGTTATTCCAATCTCTACCGTAACAATTACTTGGCATCAGTTGCAACGGATTGAACTGTTGCCATAGGTACTTTATGCAACGGTCGTATAATTTATTGCAACAGTTAGATAAATATAATACCACAGTCAATTTTATACTATTGCAATAATTTTTTGACTAATGCTACGATTTTTTTGGACACATAAAATTTTTATAGCTACGGTTTAAATTACCTAACACAACGATTACAAGATGTTGCAACAGCATTATTGATTTATTTAAATTATCTATTGCAACAGTTCCAATTGTCTCCTGCAACAGTTTCAATTGGCTATTGCAAAAATTTAATTTTCTACACTAATTTATATAAGCCCTGTAATTATAACTAAGCATATACTAATTAATTCTAATACACGATAATTAATATGAATCACAAAATGAAATCACTCATCAACATCATATTTCAAATTGTACGTCCAAAATAAGCTAAGCCAGAGTAATATAATATTACATTCATATTTTAAATTGTACGTCCAAAATAAGCTAAGCCATAGTAATTAATATTCATAAAACTAAAACAATTATATATGACATAAGTTTCATAATGTTCGGTCGATATCAAAAAAATTCTAGAACAAGCTTCAGAAACCATCCAAAATCTTCTTAACTAATATCTTCAATGCCTTCGTCATTCATTTCTTCATTTTCTCCACCTACAAAAAATAATAAATCATGTCATTGATCTTGGGCAATATAATGTGCAAATATACTATATGTTCAGCAATTTAATGTGCAAATATACTATATTGTACTTGCGCCTTGAGTTATGTTTTCCTTAATTGTTCTTCCCTTTTGATTGTGATTGGATTTGATTCATCCTTTCAATTTCGATTGGTTCTATCTCAAAATTCATAATCTTTCTCTTACCTCCTTTCTATTTAAATCTATTTAAAAAGAAAATGTGGATATTGGAACAATAAGCTAAGCCATAGTAATTAATATTCATAAAACTAAAACAATTATATATGACATAAGTTTCATAATGTTCGGTCGATATCAAAAAAATTCTAGAACAAGCTTCAGAAACCATCCAAAATCTTCTTAACTAAGATCTTCAATGCCTTCGTCATTCATTTCTTCATTTTCTCCACCTACAAAAAATAATAAATCATGTCATTGATCTTGGGCAATATAATGTGCAAATATACTATATGTTCAGCAATTTACCCGAGTATCACTTAATCAATCCTTCACTTTTTAAAAAAAAAAATCAAACTATTCTTTTAATGGCCAAACAGGCCCCAAGTATATGATGAATTTCCACCTTAGAAATATTGACAAACTTCAAGTGGTCCAGAGGGAAAATACCATGCCACTATTTGATAAACACTAAATAAGAACTATATTTCTTTCTGAGTGAACCTAGAATCTACAACACTCGCTGGCCATATTGTTGAAAATATTGAACAATAAACTCCTCATATTGAAATATCAACTACGGGTGGCTAGTTGCAGCACCTGATGCTCCAGAGTCCATACCATAGTGCTCAGTAAAAAAATATTAAACTGATGCATTGATTCTTATTGAGATGAAAAGAATCACCTACGATGCTTTTAATCGATCCTTCCCATTTACTAGTTTACACATTTATTCTGAAGATGTAAACCAGAAATTAAGAACAAGAAATTAACAAAAGATCAAGACTTAGATACACAAAGAGGAAATCAACAACAAATAACAATATAATATTATGACCAAACAGATAACAACAGAGAAATGAGTAAAAAATAATCCAACATCATGATTGCATTCACTGATGACAATCATGGTTGAAGAAGCTGTCAAAAAATACGCTCTAGGAATGTCTTTTACAAAAAATATGTTTGATTTGATATACTCAGCACATTATGTTTCTATAATGTCTATTTATTTACTTATGCAAACTATCAAAATATTTCGTACCCCAGCAAGAAAGTTCACTTTTAGAACGTATAAGAACCAAAAGTTCATGAGTCAATAAAGGTATGATTAATTATACTACATATGAGACATATTTTCTAGCGTGTTTTCTAACCTTTAATTTTTAATCACATAAAAGTAGTATTCATATAGTAGGCATGATTATGCAAGATCAGGTTTATGCCAAGATCAGTTCCAAGGAAAACTCATTTCGAACAAGAAATTCCAAACTTGTACAACATACTTTCTCTTCTTTCCCCCCTATAATTTGGGATCACATTAGAGTTCCATTCCCCAGATGCAAAAGACTGTCAACCTTCACAAACAAAGATATGTTACAACAATATGGTTCAAGGAACATTTTGAGTTATCACATGCTAGCCAGATTTTCCCTTGCTGCTAACTACAGTATAGCAGTTTTTTTCTTTTTTTAATTACTTTCAAGTGTTCAACCAACATACTTATATTAACACTTGTATATCATTATATAATATTATACTTAATGTCATCCTTCTCAGCAAGCTTAAGATCAGAATATATGATGATTTCGTTGGACAACAAGGCTAATGTCTAACATCAACCTCTTTCCTCACTCAACAACCCCAACCCAAGAGGAAAGATGCTCACAAAGGCACATGGTCTCTGATTCCTCCACATTAAACTACTACTACTTTCAAGTACCATTGAGACTCAACCTCTCTAACCAATGATGCTCACAACTTAGTCTTTTGACATCGATAACTGGTTAAACTAAATCAGCCAGACACTATGAACTAACAAAAAGCAAATCCACGTGACATTTTCAATAAAAGTTCCAGATAAGGGGGGAGGGAATAAAAGTTTCAAAAAGCAAACCCATGTGACATTTTAATGCTCAAAACTGAGTCTTTTGACATGGGCAAATTTTAAAACTCAGTATTCTCACAACAGGAGATAGAACACAGCAGTACAAAGTTTCAAGCAACAATTTAATCAAAAAAATAAAAATAGTACAAAGTCATTTTAATTTTTTAAGAACTAACTCTACATCCAAAGATTACTATTTAAAAAATCAACCATTTTTGGAGTCCCTGTGCGTGGTATGTGTGCGGAAGTATTTTTATTCATTATTTTTAATTAAGTCTATATCTGAATATATATCTGATTCGTATGGCCAAAAATCTTCTGTAGAATTAACAATTTTATCAAGTATAATTTGTTGTAAATCTCTGTTAAGATTAACTGTTTTAATGATAGTGATTAATATTTTATCTTTAAAGAATATTTGGTATTTTGAGGGGTTACTTATTATTTTTAAGTCGTGGGTAGATTCATCCATTTTTGTAGTTGAGTCCATTATTTACTGTTATTTTTATTTTTATGTGAAAGTTGCTTCATATAATTGTTTTTCTCTTATATGTGATTTTTGAAGGTTTATTATATTATTTTTCATATATTTTAAAAATTTAGTATCTCCTGTTTCTAAATAAATATCTAAATTTTGTTTTATTAGGTATATTTGGAAATCTATTAGTTCTTTGGTGTGTCTCCATTTTTCAAATGATTCTGTATTCATATTTTGATTAAATGCTTTTATTGATCCGAATATAAATCTAGTTCGTATAAATCTAAATTATCTATGTTATCTGGTATAATTAGTTCTATCCATCTTTGTTCCATTATTTCTATTATCTCAAAAGTAACTAAAATATCGTAGATTTTTCTCCTAATATCGTTATTAAGTTGTTTAAGGATATATAATATGAGTATTTTATAATTATTATCATCATTTATTAGGTACGTATTATTGCTCATTAAATCGATATTTATTCTTGTCATGTTTTTTACTAAACATATTCCCTCTAATCTCTTTGTTTATCATAAAGTTCATCATCTTTTAATAAGTTATTTTGAACAATCTCTTCTAGCCACTACCATGCTTTTCTTGCTTCAATCGTTTACCCTAACAGCGCCTCAACTCTGTCTACTCCTCTAAACGGCCTCCTTGCCTACCGGTTTCGACCTTAGGATGGCATAGTCTGGGCTTAACTACTCTCAGCAATATTTAGCCATGGCAAGCTTTTTTAAGATGTTCTTTATAACAGTACTAAAACATGATAAACAATTATGATATAAAAGAGATTATAAGGAATATAAAAGTTTAGCTATACATGACTATGAATAAGTATACCTGATTTTTTAGCTCGTCTAGATGCTCCATAGCTTACTTAAAAGATATATATTTTATTTATGTATATGGAAAGTTTACAAGTGAGGAATTGAGAGGATTTTTTCTCTTATGATGCTCTTATGATTTTTTCTACTGATTCTTGATCTGATGCCTCTTCCCTTCATCCTCTTACATCCTTTTATAGAAGGAAAAAATGACTCTTACTATTTACAAATGACTCTTACTATTCACAAATGACTTTTCATGAACGACCTTTACTGTTCATGAATGACTCTTACTATTTACTTTACGACTTTTTATAATAAAACAAAAATTATACTATTCCTATTTTTACATCTGTCCTATTATTTTATGACTTTTTTACAACACGGTACAAAAACTTAAATAGTTGATAGTGACATTTATCTACTTGACAATGACATCTACCTAACTCTACATTTTTTCAAACTTTACTTTATTCTTTTTTTGACTTTCTTTTTCCACATGTCTTTTTTCGTATATCTTTCCGCATATCTTCATTCCAGCTGTACATCTGGTATCTCTGTCATATCTCCTCCATTGCATTTTGAACAACGATGATCTGGATATTTATGACTAATTATCTTGCAGTATCTTGTTAATAGATTTTGAGAAATAAATTCGTTCTTCAATGCTCTTGTCGTCGGTTTTTCTTCTGGTCTAAGTAATGATAATATCCATTGCTGGACTTCTTCCATATCTGCTTCTCTTACACTTCTTGAATTTGAATAAATCATTAATTGGTCTCTGGCGTAGTAGCTCCATATTGCGTTTCCATTTAAATAATTATCTGCTAGCTCTTGAATAATAGTTGAAATTCCAATAATTCGTTTATTTGCATAGAAATTGGGTATTTCGATCATAGGTATTTCTGGTTGTGTTATTATATCGTCTGGTAATATCATGTTTTTTGTCAATCCTAGCTTTACAACTTGGATCACTGGTTTTATCTCGTCATATAATATCTCTGCTGGTGCTGTATAAAATTTCACATAGAATAAATTTCCTTTCGTAACTCTTTTGTAGGTTAGAAATGCTTGGTGTATCTCTGGTATTCCTTGTAGCTCTTCTCCGTCATATGTATATACTGTACTAAGTAGTCCATAATGGTAACATGTTTTGACTAGGTTCGAACTTGTCTTTGGCTGTGCGATAAGTCTGTTATATCCTTGTAATTTTTGGGTTATGTAGTCTTGGGTTGGGTCTGTAGTTGTAACTGATCTTGGGTTTAGGTTTAAATATGTCTGGATTCTATATATGTTTTGTATGTAGCTTTGGGACAAATGGTTGTATATCTTTTTCTCTTGGTGTAAACTTGCTGCGTATGTATTTATTTGGGGTGGTGCCATAACTGGTCTTTGTATTTTTTGGGTAAATGGGTTTGTGAACATTGTATTTAAATTGGTATTTTTGTATTGTGGTTTTGTAGGTTGTCCGCTTGTACCTGCACTTGTACCTGCATTATTAGCAAATAAATTATTTTGGGTTTTTCGGAGTTTCCCAACGTCTCCTTCTAGCTCCGGATGTTTATAGTCTTCCTGGGGACTGCTATCTTTAGCCTTAGACTTCAGATTAACTTCATTAGTCTTTAGCTTTTTTATCTCTTCATCCATACTATCCACTTTAATACAAAGTGTAGTAATGGCTTCGAGTATCTTATTCATTGTATTATCTTCTGGCTCAGTTTGGGTACCTTTGTCTTGATAGGTAGTCTGCAATAACATTTTTGTCAGTCCTTATTACCTCAATTGTAAATGTAAAATTTTGTATGTTTAATACAAGCCTTCTTATTTCCTTTGTTGTCACCGAGTCTGGTATTTTTCGCGTTATCCACCACTTT
This sequence comes from Jaltomata sinuosa, assembly GCA_003996215.1. Classification (NCBI taxonomy): domain Eukaryota; kingdom Viridiplantae; phylum Streptophyta; class Magnoliopsida; order Solanales; family Solanaceae; genus Jaltomata; species Jaltomata sinuosa. The sequence continues at coordinate 76,400 of QJPP01003508.1, forward strand.
ACTTGTGTATTATCTGTTCTTACAATAAATTTATTATAAACAATATATGGCTCAAATGCTAACAAACATTTATATAACCCAAATAGTTCTTTTCTATTTATTTCCCATTTTAATTGTGGTTCCGTGTATGATCCCGAATAATATCTACAATGATGTTCGATTTCTTCATTATCATATCTATATTTGAGAATTCCTCCATAACTGTGATCACTAGAATCAGTTTCTACTATGTATGTGAATTGCCTTTTTTCATTTGGAAAATATAGTTTTGATAGTTCTTTACATAAATTTTTAATCTTTTTTATATGCATTTTATCTTTTTCATCAAAATGGTATTCTACATCTTTCTTTAATTTTTTCTGCAGTGGTTTTAAGTTTTCTGCTAATTTAGGGATATATTCTCTTACTTGGTTAACTAATCCTAAAAATGATTGTAGCTTCTTTTTTGTGTCAAGTGTCTCATTTAAATTAATTATTTTCTGAACTATATGCGTTTGCATTTTTATTCCATTTTTATCTATTTGTATACCTAAGAATTCTATTTGATTTTTCATTATTTCTGCCTTCTTTTTACTTAAACTAATTCCTGATATTTCTATGATGTGTATAAATTTCTCTAATAATTTTATATGTTCTTCCTCTGTCCTAGAATATAATAGTATATCATCTATATATATTATGCAATTTTCTAATTGGTTAAAGTAGCTGTCCATAAAATGTTGGTATCTACCTGGTGCGTTTTTATATCCAAAGGGTAGTACATTCCATTCGTAAAATCCTTGTGGTACCATAAATGTTGTTAGTTGCTTAGATTCATCTTCTAATTTTAAATGGTAAAATCCTTATTTGCAGTCAAATTTACTAAAATAGTTATATCCTTGTATTTGTCTGATTTTTAGTATTTTATTTGGTATTGGATAATTATATATTTTTGTTTTTGCATTTAAATTTCTATAATCTCTAACCATTCTACTTTTTCCTCGTTTTTGTTCACTATGTTTATTAACTATAAATGCTGGGCTAGTGTGTTTGCTGTTACTTTCTTGTATATATTTATTGTCTAATAATTCTTGTATATGCATTTTAAATTCTGTTAGGTCCGTAAAATTATATTTTAAAGGTTTTTGCATTATTATACTATTTTCATCTATTAGTTCAATTTTTATTTTTGTTTTATGTTTTTCCCATCCTTGTAAGAGATTATCATTATATAGTAGTTCTAATTTATCTTGGAATAGTTTTATCTTATTTATAGAAAATATGATTATTTCTATTTTATGGTTGCTTGGTATTATATTTTCTAGTTTTTGGGTAATTTTCTCACTTCCTTTAATCCATGGTGTTGTTTTTCTAAAACAAAAATTGATAATGACAAATTAAATATATTAATTAATACCATATCTAAAACAGAATATAAATACATTAAATACTTAAAGAAACAATGACTAATAACAATAACAAACACAGACAAAAGCTTAATGAAATGATTATAGTAAAAATACAAGAATTAAAACATAGACAAAATAAACTAAACACTAATATATTTGGAGGAGTTTGCCATAAATCCTTATTAGCACAAAGAAAAGTTATATTAGAATTACAATTACAAATAGACAGTCTAGAATACAAATACCAACATAATTTATAAATGAATAAAGAAGAATTCGCATTAGAAGAAAAAACATATGTAAATCCGGAAGGATTAAAGATAACAATAGTATTTTCTAATTTAGGAAGAAGATATAAAAAAATAGGAGATAATCTAAATTTAATGTTAGAAAAAGAAACGGAAAAATTAGAAGATAAATTAACCGCAATGGTTAGAATAACAAAAGAAAATGAAGAAATAGATAGGAAACGAGAAATTGAAAAAATACAACAACAAACTAAAGAAAAAATACAACGAATAGAAGAAGTAAAAAACACTAAAATAATAGAACTAGAAAAAGAATTAGAAGTGCTAAAAACAATTATATGCAAATAAGCAAAAAGAAAAAGAAAAACGTAGAGAAGAGGAACAAGAGTTAAAACTGACAAATGAAATAGAAAAATTTAAATTACAATTAGAAGAAGAACAAGACAATCTACCAAAAATAAGCATAGACGAAATAAGTGAAGAAAGTGATAATGATAATGATCTAGGAGAAAACTATTCGAAAACAAGTGAAACATATACCGAACTAATAGAAAAAATGGAAAAAGCAAAAATAAATCCAGAAATAAATACAAGAGATATGAGCACTGATGATAAACCAAGTATATCAGGAGTAAAGAATCCAAAGCAATTAAATCCAAGCTACTATAGGACAGACTATAATTCATATGATAAAAATAAAACGTTATGGGAAAAAAGGCCAAATAGGAAATGGACACCAAGGCAGATAATTGAACAAAATAATTTTTTAGATCTAGATTGTGTAGCAGATATAAATAAAACAATTCAATTATGGATAGGATATATCTAAAAACAATTAATAGACAATAAAATATCGATAGCTGAAACACCAGGATATATAGAAAGAACACTCATAGGAACGGTAAAATTATGGTTACAAAATTTAACAAACGAAAGTCTAGAAACATTAAGAAGTAATAAAACATACGATGGAACAGATGCCACAAAAGCTACGGAAATATTATTTAAATATGAAATAGCAATAAGAAATGAATTTAGTAGTATGACGACGAAAATAGAAGAACAAAATAAAGAAAAAATTATAAACAGAAATTTAATGTCAAAATTAGCAATATGTAATATGTGCTATCTAGATGAATACACTTGTGCATTTAAAAATTATTATTACAAAGGAACATATAATCCAGATGAAAGTAAAGAAATAAGAAAATTATATTTTACTAAATTACCAGAACCTTTTAGTTCAAAAATAATAAAAAACTGGAATGAAGCAGAATTAGTAGATACTCTAGGAGCTCGAATAAAATTTTTACAAAATTGATTTATGGAATTATGTGAAAAATACAAAGAAAATATTAAAATGAATAAAATATTAGTAAGAAATTTAGCATGTTGTAAAGATAGAACAGCACCCCAATTCGGATGCACAGATAAATATTATAAAAAATATAAGAAAATAAAAAGATATAGTAGTAAATATAAATCATATAAATCAAAATATAAGTATAAAAAACCAAGAAGAAGATATTATGTAAAAAATTATAAATATAAAAAACCATATAAAACAAAGAAAAAATTAACGGAATGTACTTGTTATAATTGTGGAAAACTAGGACACTTAGCTAGAGATTGCAAAGTACCAAAAAATCCAAAGAAAAAATAAATTACTGAAATAATAATAGGAGATGATAAATATACACAAATGAAATATATAGATTATGAATTAGAAAGTGAAGACAGTATATATGAATTATCAGAAAATGAATTATCAGAAAACGAAAACGAAAATGATATAAATAATGATATAGGAGAATCGGAAGAAGAAAATTATGACTGAAAAAGATATAAGGATAATACAACAAGAAGAACACCAAGATGAACAATCCTCAGAACAAAAAATAATATTTGACACCAATATATTTGAACAAATAAAGGGAAAAGAATTACATTTAAGCATAGATAAAATATTAGAGGTACCAACAATAAAGAATTGGTTTAAAAGACAAAAAGAAGAATATTATGTAATAAGCCAAAGAGAACATATAATAGATTGTAAATATATTAAAGGTAAAGCTAGAATACCAATCTTAAATAAAAAAGTACTAAATAAAGAAATACAAGATATAAAAACAAAAAATCCAATAAAATACGTACATTTAGGAGGAACAGAAATACTAATAAAAGCATGTTTTAGAGAAGGAATAGATACCCCTATAGAAATATACTTAGCGGATGATAGAATTATACAACCTATAGAAAAAAGTGTAATAAGTGCAGTGAAATGTAATCTAATATACCAAAAATTTAAATTCATAATAAGTGCAAATTATTCAGTAGCAATAGATGATAAAAATATAGATAGATCATTAGTTTTATACTGGAAAATATCGGGAATAGAACTAGCACCAGGAAGTAAAATATTTACGGCAAGATATAAAAACTTATACATCCTTACAACAAAACATAAAATAACAGCTAGAAATAAAATAAATAGAATTAAAATAGAAAATCTGTTTGAAAGAATAGTATCAGTTATAGATAATAATGATTATAGTTATGCAGAAATGGACATCGAAGAAGACTTAGAAATAGTAAAAGAAAGAATAGAAACGTCAAAACGAACAGGTAATGAAATACCAGAAACATCATCAAGAATGAGTACGTCAAGAAGGATAAGTTATGTAACTCCACCAAAATTAATAGAAGAAATAAAATCATATCATTACTATATAACAGGATTAATGGATCAAAGGAAATATTTAATATTAATAAATACAGGACAACAAGAAAATTATATTGCAAAAGAATTAATACCAGAAAAAGAAATAATAACAAATGAACAACAAAATTCGGAATTACCAAAAGCATTAAGAAAAATTGAAGAAACAACCGAAAAAGAATTAATTATTGGAGGAATAACAATATTAATAAATTTCAAAATATATCAAGGAGATAAAAATATCACCCTAGGAGCAAAGTGGTTAGAAAAAGTTAAGCCATATAACCTAGAAGATAAGCAATTAACAATAAGTTATGAAAATAAAAAGGTAGTAATCAAAAGAACCTTAATATGATAAAATAGTAAGTTAACATAATAAATGACAAAAATATATATACTTGCCAAAATAATAATAGAAGGATACTATAATAGATATTATACACCTATGATGGATACAGGAGTAGAAGCTAACATGTGTAAACATAATTGTCTACCAGAAGATAAATGGGAAGAATTGAAAACACCCTTAGTAGTAACATGATTTAACAATGAAGGAAGTATGATAACACATAAAGCAAGGAATCTAAAAATACAAATATGGGATAAAATACTAACCATAGGAGAAATATATAGTTATGAATTTACAAATAAAGATATATTGCTAGGAATGCCATTCTTAGATAAATTATT
>QJPP01003509.1:0-166264 GCA_003996215.1 Jaltomata sinuosa
CCTCGACGGCAATATAGCCTATTCTCGACCCTGCTGCATCAACACACAACCAAGACCAACCCCAGAAGCATTCACAATACGGAGAAAGCTCTGCACCCTCAACGGCAAAGTCAAAAACTGGAGCTGAAGTCAATAAGGCCTAAGCCTCTGGAAGCTATCCTCACACTGATTCCGACCCACTGAATGCGGACATCCTTCCTAGTCAGCATAGTCTAAGGGTGCTTGCTGATGAAGAAAATCCCTCAACAAACCGTCTGTAGTAAAACCGCTAACCCAATATAATGCTGCGCGACCTCAGTTAACAGTAGTAAGGTCTAGGCCACTTCACCAAACGCTGAAATCTTTCCCGGATCAACCCTAATCCCATCCTTAGACACCACGTGTCCTAGGAATGCAACTGACTCAAGCCAAAACTCGCACTTTTTGAGAACTTTGCATAAGCCTGATGATCTCTCAAAGTCTGGGAGTATAACCCTCAAGTGTTGCTCATGCCTTTCATTCTCTGCTACGCGAGTATACCAAGATGTCGTCTATAAAAACTATCACAAATGAGTCCAAATACGGGCCAAGAACCCTGTGCATCAAGTTCATAAAGGCTGCGGGGGCATTAGTCAACCAAAAGACATCACCAGGAACTCATAATGGCCATAACGTGTCCTGAATGCTGTCTTAGGGATGTCCTCCGCCCTAATCCTCAACTGATGGTAGCCAGACCTCAGATCAATCTTTGAAAACACGACTGAACCCTGAAGCTGGTCAAACAAATCATCAATCCTCGGCATCGGATACCTATTCTTCACTGTCACCCTATTCAGCTGCCGATAATCAATACACATGCGCATCGACCCATCCTTCTTCTTCACGAAGAGAACAGGAGCACCCAAGGTGACACACTAGGTCTAATAAAACCCCTTAGCCTAAACTAGATCCTGGAGCTGCTCCTTAAGCTCCTCAACTCAGCAGGGAGCCATGCGGTAAGGATGGAATAGAAAATGGCCTAGCTACCCGGCTCCAACTCAATAGCAAAAATTCAATATTCTCTCTCAGTGGAAGCCTGGCACGGTTCGGTAGGAATACATTCGAGGAAGGTCTCTAACCACAGGAACAGACTCAGGAGAAGTAGGGTCAGCACTAACATCTCGGACATATGCTAGATAAGCTAAACACCCACGGGAAATCAAATTCCTAGCTCGAAGACAAGAGATGATCCCAGATGGTGCATGGCTAACAGAACCCTGCCACACAACCGGGGATACACCGGGCACAGCTATGGTAATGGTCTTGGCATAACAATCCAAAACCACACGGTGAAGGGATAACCAGTCCATGCCCAGTATCACATCAAAATCTAGCATATCAAGAACCATCAAATCACCCCAAGTCTCTGAATCACCAACCGATAACATACATGATCTCACAATCCGATCCACTACTAAAGAATCTCCTACTGGGGTCGAAACAGAAACAGGAACAGATAATGGCTCACTAGCCAACCCCAAACAAGGCACAAAATAGGCAGATACATATGAACAAGTGGATCCAGGATCAAATAAAGCCATAGCAGACTGATGGCACACAGAAATCGTACCTGTAATCACAGCATCTGAGGCCTCTGCCTCTGGTCTCCTAAGGGACGCATAACTGACGACGACCTCCACCTGCCCGACCGCTATCCCTACCACCTGCTCTACCGCGTGGCGTACCACCTCTAATCTGACGACCACCCCTCTAGCAGGGGGCTGAACTGCCCGTAAAGGCTCGGCTAACTGACCTGTACCCTGCTGAGGGCAATCTTTAGCAAAATGACCCATCACCCCACAAGTAAAACAAGCCCCTAACGGCCTACTCTGTCGAGAAGAACCAGCAAATCCCGTATGACCACCACGACCTGATGCCCCAGAAACTATACCCCTCGAAGACTGGCCGCTATAGCCCGGATGGCTGCCCTGACCCTGCTCGAACTGGGTACTTACCAAAGGTCTGAAGGGAAGACTGACCGGTCGGCTGGAACTGAACCCTGGTACTCGCTGTGGCTGATTAACTCCGACTTCCACTGGCCAGGATACCTCTAACCCCCATATCTAGAACTACTAAATAGAAACCCTGATGTCGAGGCCTCTTATCTCTGGACCGCCTGATCAATATGTCGCTGTAAGTCCTCGCACCGTGGCGGAGCATAGTCACAATGGCCCCTGAAACGACCGATCCACTGGCAATCAATATCTCAGCTGGCTGCCTGATCTCTGGCCCTTCAAAACGCCTGCTACACAAATCTGCCGACTGCCTTATCAGCCTCGGTAGGGATGATCATAGCTCCGAACGGTGCTAGCTGATGAAAACGGGTCTCATATTCCGAGATAGTCGTAGACCCCTGTACAAGGTGAGTAAACTGCTCCCTGCGATGCTCCCGATCACTCTGGGGTAGGAACTTGGCCATAAAGGCCTCGTAAAACTCGGACCAGGTCAACGGAGGTGACGACGGTGATCTACAAGCAACCTGAGCTCTCCACCATAACTTCGCTGGGCCCTCTAACTGGTAGGTAGTATAACCAACCCCGTGAGTCTCCAACAACCCCAGATGATGCAACATTTCCTCACAGGTGGTAATAAAATCATGTGGGTCCTGTCCAGAAGTACCCGCAAATCTCGGGGGTGCTAACCTCAAAAATCTGCCCAACGCCTTCTGCTCTGTCTCTGTCATAACTGGGCGAGGAGCAAGAGGCTGTGCAACAGATGGAACCGGAATGACCTCCGCACGGGGAGCCATAGTAGCTGGCTGCGCACCTAAGCTCTGTGCACCCAGGGATGCCTCCTGAGCAGATGTCTGCGCTACCTCCGAAGGCCGCTCTCCAATCACACCCAAAAGTTGCAATAGTAATCCCCGAATATCCGAAGACTGAGCTGTGGGTGGAGCTGGCACAGAAGTGGGCACTGGAGCTGGTACTGGAGCTGGTGGTACCTGGGTTGCCCCCTGAACTACATGCTGCTCGGGCTCTATCTCCACGCTAGCAGCTCTAGCAGGTGGCACTGTTCGAGGCGTCCTCGCCCTAGCTGGAAGTAGGAGTTCATCTTCCGCGTGATGCGATGATCTCGTACGACCATCTACGGAAGAAGAAGTAGAATAAAGAGATTCCAGAACTTCAGGTAGTACGCACGACAACGGAAGCAATGAAGAGTCAAATTTTCTAAACATGGCCACTGTAGGCCTCCCAAAAAGATTTGAGTTGTACGACGTCTCCGCCCCGTCCGTAGGACTGCTACTAGACATTGCTCCTATACCGATGACACGCTGTGAACCTAAAAGCTCTTTATACCAGTTGTCACGAACCCGATTTCGCGGTCATGATGGCACCTACAACCCCCGGTAGGTGAACCAATCCATGTAGCCCAGAACAGCTAGTAATGGGCTACTATCAAACAGATAAGAGAACAAGACGACTAAAATAGATACTATGAATGTAAATATATACAAATGCGGAAAACTAAACCAAACCCCAAGACCTGGTATCATAGTACAGAGCCAACTATATACATGGAGTACAAGTCAACCAAAACTATATATACAGATGTCTCTGAATAGAAATAGAGTACATGCAGCAAAAGATAAACTAAAGCTAAGCTCCGATCGCCAAGAGCCCACCTTCAGCCTGAAGTAGTCTCCAACAGATCTCCAAGCACGAATCGCAACGATCTACCGGCGATGGGCCACACTAGGATCTGCACCCAAAGATGCAGGGGGTAGGGGTGAGCACCAAATGCGAAGCATAAGGCACCCAGTAGGTATCATAGGCCGACTGGGCACATATAAGATAAAAGCGCAGTAATAGACAGAATAGGAGCAAGTAGTCACAGAAATCAACAAAAGGTACACAGGAACTAGCCCAGAGGGAAATCAACAGAACCACAGATGAGGCTAGTAAGCAGAATATACACACCAAAGGCACAGGTGAAAGTAAGAAACAACGCACCTGGGATCCTTGCAACAACAGTGTATACAAAATAAGTTTACGGAATGGACGGTATACCGGTAACCTCAAGTGTAAGAAGAAGGGAGGAAGAATAATAATAGGCATGCTCAAGACATGAATCAATACTCAACTAATCATATCAACCTCAAATCCAGAGACTAACACCCTAACAGTACCAATCTCATACTTATCCATAATAGCGAACCATTCTATAAGTAAAAAGCAAAAGTCTACCTACAGTCCCCCGGCCGCCCATACAACCGAGGAACACAAACAAGTGAAAACAAACCCTCCGGCATCCCATACTACCGGAGCGTACAATCAGCAAACAGCAAACAAGGGTGGAACCTCGAACCATGAATGATATGATGCATGAAGATCTCAAGTGCCATAGTATCTCTGTATGTACCTCCTCCGGCGCCGATCCGGCCCAGCAGGTAGGTTCCATGGAAGGTCTCTGCCCGTATACCTCTACTCCCCCGTATACCCCTCTTCCGGCACACGCAGCTCGTAGCTCCTGGCCCGGATAGCAAGGTCCATGGAGGTCCTCGACCCCATACCATATCTCAGTATCAGAACATGTATCAAGATAGAGTCCCAGTCTCAATATCAAGATATAGAACCAGTCTCAAATATGCATGCCCAGACCCCGTCCAGGACTAAAAAATAGTAGGAAAATATCTGAAAAACCCCTCCAAGGGTGCCCGGGCGTCGCCGGGTCTAAACAGTAAAAAGTCATCTCATGTGCTCGGTCCAACCGAAGCTAAAAATCATCTCAAGTAGTAAGAAAACTCATCTAGCACTCCGGCCCTGCCGAGTCTAGTGATAATAGTAAAACTGATGATTTTAAACCACAAGTGAAATCAACCATTTCCAAATCATTTCCATCAAAAACGGCCCCCCGGGCCATGCAAGGTTTAGAAAACAGTGTCAGTAGGCCCAAAGCCAAAACCACTGTAAAACATCGATAAAACCTCTTTATATGCATGGAAATGATATGCTCACACACAACAATAGCTGCTCAACAGCTTACAATCAACCTACCGACCCTGCACAGGCCCACAGCTACTCAGCAAGCATAACCAGCCTAGAAGGATAATTCTATGCCCGGGACTCGCGGACATTCCCAAAATCCCACCTTCTATGTTCCAGAGTCAATAAGGCCCTCACAGGACCGCAAGGGTAAATAAATAAAATATATCGCCAAATACTACAAGCAACGGAGGAATAAAAATAGCGGACATGAATAAAGCGGTCAAGGTCTGTGGTACCAACCTAATAAACCAACCCAAGGATGTCCATTAATACAATTTTATTCTATATATACGGAGTCTGGGGAAATTAAACCGTAACCTACCTGTCGTCCGACGACAAGCTGCTGGAACACGATGTCCAAGCTCGAACCACTCCGAGAGAATCCAAAATTAAATCGGAATCGGAATCGAATTTGGGAAGGAATAACTTGACAAGATAATTGATTTACTTTATCAAATATATCTTTCTCCCAACAAAACCTCTCACGTGAATGAGTATTTAATACTGTGCATAATTGTATGCAATCAGTAATATATACTTTTATGTATATAACTTTCAGCAATCACTAATATATAATTAGTGTAAATGCTGCCACCTTTCAACCCTATAATGCTGCCTTCACCTTCCACTTACACGTGGGGGTGGAGGTGGCAACCAATTCCCCTCCGTTAGATATATATTCGGGTATTGCATAAATTCGTGGTAAAATAATTATAGTATTTTAAATATACCATAATTATTAGAAAATCATTTCCAATAAAACCTACTATATTATAATAATAAATTTTAACATAATTAAATTTACTATCTCCGTTAAAATATTACGGAGTATAAAAACTTTATAAAATAAATACGTAAACACTTATATCGTACCAAACATATTTTTCATAAGCCTTTTAAAATATTTTGAAAAGGTAATAATAATATACTTTTTACCAAATTTACTTTTTAAATAATATTTCAAATATACGCACGATACTAATAAAAATTCTTAAGTTTAGGCTCGTAATTCGCCTACGCACGATTTTGATATTCAAGAATTATCTCGGGATCCTCCCTTATATTTTATCACTGTTTCGGAACTGAAATGGCATTTTAAAACGTAAAATTGAGCTTAAATCGGGTTAAACCCGACCCGATTCGCGACCCGGTTCGTAACCCGTTTTCTGCCAGACAGTCCGCGGTAAAACAGTCATAACTCTCTGCTCCGAGATTATTTGGACGTGCGGTTTTGTGCGTTGGAAACTAGACTCGTAGACCTTCGATTTGGTATTTCGGGGGACTTCTAACTCTTTATATATTGGGAGAAAAGCCCCGACACATTTGACCCAAAGTTCAGAAAATTGTTAAAGGTCTTACGATATCTTTTGTCGATTTGCTTGACCTCAAACTTAAACGTGGAAATGACCGGAAGGGTCATTACAGAGGTACTCTTGTTCTGTTCATGAAAAAAAAGGATGGCTCCTTGCGTATATGTATTTGTTACAAGCAACTGAATAAGGTAACTACTACTAATAGATATATGATGTCACGTATTAATGACTTGTTTGACCAGCTACAGGGTGATGCAGTATTTTCTAAGATAGAGTTGAGGATCAGGACTGCGGACATTCCATGAGTGCCTTTAGGACTCATTACGACTACCTTGAGTTCCTAGTTATGTCTTTTGATTTGACTAATGCCCCAACATCATTCATGGAGTTGATGAACCATGTGTTCAGAGCTTATTTGGCTTCGTTTGTCATAGTATTTATCAATGACATCATAGTTTACTCGAGGAGTAGGGAGGAGTATGAGAAGCATTTAAAGGTTGTGCTTCAGACTTTGCGGGAGCAACAATTGTATGCCAATATCTAAGTGTGAGTTCTAGATTGAGTCCATGGCATTTTTGGGACATGTGGTGTCAAAGAATGAGATTATAGTGGATCCAATGAAGATTGAGGCTGTTCGTGATTGGGCTAGGTCTACTTCTCCCACCGAGGTTCATAGTTTCATTGGGTGGCAGGCTACTAAAGAGTGTTTATGGAGGAGTTTTCTTTGATTGCAGTGTCGTTTACTAGATTGAATCTGAAGAATGTCCCTTCCCAGTGGTCCGATGAGCGTGAGGCGCGCTTTATAAAGTTCAAGGCCTTATTGACTTCAACACCAATTTTGATACTTTCAATTGATGCCCAGGGGTTTACCATTTATTGTGATGCTTCCAGAGTTGGTTTGGATTGTGTGTTGATGCAACAGGGCAGAGTTATTGCATATACTTCCAGATAGCTGATGGTTCACGAGAGGAACTACCCCACTCATGACTTGGAGTTAGCGGTGGTAGTCTTTGCGTTGAAGATTTAGAGGCATTATCTATATGGATTTTATTGTGAGATCTTCACCAATTATCGTAGTCTTCAGTTCATTTTCAGCCAGAAGAACCTTAATTTGAGACATTGTAGATGGCTGGAGTTGCTTAAGGACTATGACCTATCGATTCTATACCATCCTGACAAGGCTAATATAGTGACAGATGCTTTGAGCCGGAAGGCGGTGAGTATGGGGAGTTTGACATTCCTAGTGGTAGAGGAGCGACCTTTAGCTTTGGAGGTCCAGTCCTTAGCCAACAAGTTTGTTTGACTTGATATTTATGAGTCTGGGCAGATTCTTGCTTGTGTAGAGACCAGGTCTATGTTGTTGGAGCATATTCAAGCACAACAGTTTGAGGATGTGAAGTTGAGGATGATTCAGGATAAGGTGTGGAATGACGAGGCTAAGAAGGCGACCTTAGATCCAAAGGGTGTTTTGAGGATTGAGGGTCGTAGCTGCATTCCGAGAGTTGAAGATATGGTTAGATTAATTATGGAGGAGGCCTAGTGTTCTAGATATTCTATCCATCCAGCGGTAGCGAAGATTTACCATGACTTAAGACAACACTAATGGTGGTTTGGGATGAATGGGGATATCTCAGATTTCGTCTTTAGGTGCTTGTAACACTCCAAAAATTCTAAGCTAAGACCCGAACCATTTCCATGAGTGTAATGATCATTTATTTAGTGTGGTGAGTGCTTTGGATGTAAATCATGTTCATATGAAACTTCTAACATCAAATTAAGTTGAAAGCATCCCTATCGATTAAGTTCTCATTCAAGATTCTACTAGGGTCAACTTCAACTGATCATAACTCCTAGAATATGAATAGTAAGGTGGCCTAGTACCCACCAAATTAAAGATCTTCTAGTTTTTTTTTCATGCCACTAATCGCACATTAATCCAAGTCTGGAGTAAAAAGTTCTGACCAATTTAGTTTTGACTGACAGTCTGGAAAGCAGGTGCAAAATCATGTGAGCCGCAGAAGCCCGCATGCGAACGCATGTCCAAATGCATAAGGAGGAAAATCTTCTAACTTTTTGGAAAGCAAGTGTGAAACACATGCTATCCACAAATACTCACATGCGGTCGCAGGTCAAATCACGTGTGGGCCGATGGGGACCTTTTTAAGTTGGTTTTAATCCATTTTTGTCATTCTTTTGCCATTCTTTCAGACCTAGAACATGTTTTCTCTGATCCTATCCTCCGCTTCATCAAGGTAAGTCCTTCTCTAAGGATTTCAAGATTTTCAAATCAAATTCCATCATCAAATTTCAAATTATTGATAGAAATCCTAACCCTTGACCATAGGATTACAAGAAATGAATTCAAGAACTTCAAGAAGAGATTTCTTGATCATTCTTCATCCAAGTTAGGGTTCTTCAACTTTAGTCTTCAAACCCAAAGATTTCACCAAAGGTCTTGCTTTAAGGTATGTGGGATTTCAATGAGGGTTTTTTTCACCCTCATGCCAAAGTTTCAGATTTCAATATGATTTTTTGAAAATATAAAACTAGGGTTCCTACCCAAATATGAAGTTTTCTTGTAGATTCAATTTAATTATGCCTCCACATGATTTTTAATCCTGAATATACGATTTAGCATGAGTTTCTACAAGTATTTCTTAAACCCATGATTTGAGATTAAATTTAGCATGATTAGACATCATTACTTGTTTTCCTTAAAGTTTAGTATCTTTGTATACTTGTACTCCACGAACCCTCAGTATATTCAATAACTCATGGTTTTAAACTTGTGCTAAGAAATTTCACATTTTACTCGGATTATAGAATTGTCATAGGTAGTTTCATTCTTCAGGATGGTGGATTGTGAACACCCGATCAGTTTAGGGCATCATGCATTTTTAGTCAGATACTCACTCTTTCATAATTACATGATTAAAGGGATTTCAGTCTCAATATTACTTTTCACTCTTAGAAAGCGAGTGTTTTGAGCCATCCAGTATGTTAGTTTATGTATGCATATAATTCAATTGAGAGTAGTACTTAGCACCTAGGGACAAAGGGATGAAGACTAACCCGTCAGTTAGGACTGAGACCTTTAGTAGAAGACCCCGAGTCCCAGAGCTACGACACCATCGTAGGTTCTAAAGGGTTATCCGTCAGATTAGGCTTGACACCTTAGCCCTTCTGGGAATCAGTTTAGTAGATCCACGCTAATCAGTGTTTGTAATCTTGGCAAGGTATGAACACCCTTCCCAGCCAGGGTTACAGGTTGGCCCCATAGTTTGCTCAGCTTGGGGTATGTCAGTTAACAGTAGCTCCCACAATTCAGATTCAGTTATTGCATGACCTTTTAGTTAATTATTCAGTTCAGTATTATTCTTTTGCATGTTATCTATTTGGTCATTGCATCAGTTCACTTATTTCAGTATTTTCAGCATGCTCAATAAAAAAAAATCCCCATAGGATTTACTTTAGACATGACTTTTGGCATGACTCATGATTTTCAGCTCAGTTGAATTATTTCATGACTTACAAACATAATTCATCTTTTTAGTCTATAGATCTCCAAGTAACAATTTTATGTATATTTAAATATTGTGATCTCACAATTATAATTCAGAAATATGACTTACACCCTCTACAACAACAGAGCCTATGTTCCATAGTTTGACTTATGCATTCTCAAATATCTATACTTAGTCCACTTTTCAGTACATACATGTTTTGTCATGATTTCAAAGTCAGTGCATATCTATCATTTTCAATACATTAAAAGTACTGACCACATACTTTTCTTATGCTGCATCATTTCATGATATAGGTTTTAGTGCTAGCTCGCAGGATCACGGTCAGACAGATCGCAACTTATAGTCAGGAGAGAACGTGTTCTCCTTTTTCGTGAACTCCAGTCAGTTAATAGTTATAACAGTTATTTCAATTGTTATACATTGATTATAGATAGTTGGGGGTTATGTCTTAGCTAACTGTAGTCAGATGTTAGTAGAGGCTTTATAGACAGCCAGTCAGTTGGTTGTATCAGTATTCAAATGACTTTGTATTTGATTTTATAAAAGTTCATTTTGTTATAGTATATTTCAAGAGCTGAGCACACATTTTAGCTTTCACATTATCTTTCAGTTTGTATCTCAGTAGTATGCCAAGCCACGGGTTATCTTAGAGTCACTCGTGACTCTAAGCCCCATGTCGCATCCAGGGTGTAGGCTCGGGGAGTGACAATCTATATATTAGAGCATAGAGTTCAAGTGTCCTCAGGTGTCTATGAAATTATGTCTAGAAAAGTCTTGCTTATGGGTGTGTTATGCACCACACTTATAATTAGGAGGCTACAGGGCATTTAGGAAATATTTTCCTTCTTTCATACGTCAAATCGTGAAGTAAAACTATTTCTTAAGAAACTTATGCAAATTCATGTGTTGATCCAATTCCTCCAATCATGCCTTATCTTCAAGGTGGTTCAAAAAGTAAAGTTCAAATTTCTATTAGTGAGATGCTTTCAGATAGAGTCATCAGAAGGTTAAGAGACTACACAAGGGTTTGGGAGGAGCCCACTAGTGCGTTAAGTCTACTAATCCAAAAGCATGGATCATTTTCCACTCGTGCAGTAGAGCCTATAGTAGAATGTACTATCATACCCTATTCTAGAAACTTTACTATAAATGGTGCCTTAGCCAAAAGGTATGGTTCTATAAGAGTTTGGGGTAGCATAGTCACTTAAGAGTTAGCAGAATGACCCTAGAGATAGGTGTACGAATTTAGAAGTATAGTAGCTAAAATATTGGGGATAGTGATGGACTGAAATATGCAGCCATAGTAATGTATCAATAAGGTGAGTATAGGTTGATAAGTCCCTTGGCATTGAGGGAAGAGTAATAAGTTATGTGTAGGTTCTATGGTGGTATGTAGAGAAAGAATGGTTGATTAAGATGACTTAGAACATATTTGGACTAGGTGAAGAAGATCCTTGAATGGTAAAAGGGTAGATGTGTATCCAGAGTAGTATGTTGTTGCACGGTATTCAAAGATTCTATGGTGCTATGTGTGACTAGTTTAGAATTCTCAAGTTGCTAATTATGGAGAAGGTTAGGTGTATATTATACGGTGTTCTTAGAGATAAATTCAAGAGATTACAAATAGACGATGTTGAAGTTCCTTAGTGTGTTTTTTAATTCAGTTGGTTTGGGTGGATGTGAACTTAGAGATGTGATGTTAGTAGATGAATAAGCGAAGGCCAGAAGGCCCTACGTTCAGTATAGTCCTTGGTGGTAAGTTCAGTATAGAAAAGAATAATTTTCTCGTACAGTTAATCCTCTCAGTTTTCTGCTCCTTTCAGTAAATTGTGATTCCTAAGAATGTGTTCGTTCTCTATGAGTTTGAGCTGAGTCACTACTCTTAATCCAGATCAGTTATTATACTGGATATTCAGTTTTACGTCACCCCAATGTTCTTACACTCTCGGTATGCATACAGGTCTCATGAATCCAACTCAGTCTATATTACAGTCAGAAATCAGTTAACATATCAATACATCAACTTTAGAACTCAGTTGGTGGGATTGCAACCCTTTTCCCACCACCTCTGCCTAGTTAGTCTTTATTCGAGGACGAATAGTCCCAAGGGGGAGATATTGTAACACCCCAAAAATTCTAAGCTAAGACCCAAATCATTTATGTGAGTGTAATGATCATTTCTCTAGTTTGGTGAGTGATTTGGATGTGAATCATGTTCATAAAAAACTTCTATCATCAAGTTAAGTTGAAAGCATCCCTATCGATTAAGTTCTCATTTAAGATTCTACTATGGTCAACTTCAAATGATTATAACTCCTAGAATATGAAGAGTATGGTGGCCTAGTACCCACCAAACTAAAGATTTTTGAGTTTTTTTTCCAACGCCATCGACCGCGCATTAATCCAATCCCGGAGTAAAAAGTTATGACCATTTTAGTTTTGACTGACAATCTGGAAAGCAGGTGCAAAACGACATATGAGGTGCAGAAGCTCGCATGCGATCGCATGTCGAAATGCACAAGGGAGAAAATCTGCCAACTTTCTGGAAAGCAAGTGCGAAACACATGGTATTCGCAGATCCTCACATGCGGCCACATGTCAAATCACATGTGGGCCGACGGGGACCTTTTTAAGTTAGTTTTAATCTATTTTTTTTATTGTTTTGCCATTTTTTTAGACCTAGAACATATTTTCTCTCCTCCTATCTTCCTCTTTCATCAAGGTAAGTCCTTCTCTAAGGGTTTCAAGTTTTTCAAATCAAGTTCCATCATCAGATTTGAATTGTTGATAGAAATCCTAACCCTTGACCATAGGATTTCAAGAAATGAATTCAAGAACTTCAAGAAGAGGTTTCTTGGTTATTCTTCATCCAAGTTAGGGTTCTTCAACTTCAGGCTCCAAACCCAAAGATTTCACTAAGGGTCTTGCTTTAAGGTATGTGGGATTTCAATGAGGGTTTTCTTTCACCCTCATGCCCAAAGTTTCAGATTTCACTATGATTTTTCAAATTATAAAACTAGGGTTCCTACCCAAATATGAAGTTTTCTTGTAGATTTTGTTTACTTATGCCTCTACATGATATTTAATCCCGAATATATGATTTAGCATGAGTTTCTATAAGTATTTCTTAAATCTATAATTTGAGATTGAATTTAGCATGATTCGACATCATTACATATTTTCCTTAAAGTTTAGTATCTTTGTATACTTGTACTCCATGAACCCTCATTATATTCAATACCTCATGGTTTTAAACTTATGCTTAGAGATTTCACGTTTTACTCAGATTATAGATTTGTCATGAGTAGTTGCATTCTTCAGGATGGTGGGTTGTGAACACCCGATCGGTTTAGGGTTTCATGCATTTTTAGCCAGATACTCATTCTTTCAGAATTACATAATTAGAGTGATTTTAGTCTCAATATTACTTTTCACTCTTAGAAAGCCAGTGTTTTGAGCTATCCAGTACGTCAGTTTATGTATACATATAATTCAGTTGAGAGTAGTACTTAGTACTAAGTGGACGAAGGGATGAAGACTCACCTGTTAGTTAGGACTGAGACCTTTCGTAGAAGTCCCTGAGTCCCAGAACTACGGTGCCACCTTAGGTTCTAAAGGGTCATCCGTAAGATTAGGCTTGACACCTTAGCCCTTCTGGGCATCAATTTAGTGGATCCACGCTAGTCAGTGTTCGTACCATTGGCAAGGTATGAACATCCTTCCCAGCCAGGGTTACAGGTTGGCCCCATAGTTTACTCAACTTGGGGTATGTCGGTTAATAGTAGCTCTAACAATTCAGTTTCAGTTATTGCATGACCTTGTTGTCAGTTATTCAGTTTAGTATTATTCAGTTGCATGTTATCTATTTGGTCATTGCATCAGTTCACTTATTTCAATATTTTCAACATGCTCAGTAAAAGAAACTCTCCTAAAGATTTACTTTAGACATGACTTTTGGCATGACTCATGGTTTTTAACTCAGTTGCATTATTTCATGACTTACAAACATAATTCATCTTTTTAGTCTATGGATCTCCAAGTAACAATTTTATTTATATTTAAATATCGTGATCTCACAGTTATAATTCAGAAATATGACTTACACCCTCTGCAGCAACAGAGCCTATGTTCCACAATTTGATTTATGCATTCTCAAATATCTATACTTAGTCCAGTTTTCAGTAATGTTTTCAGTACATACATGTTTTGTCATGATTTCAAAGTAAGGGCATATCTGTAATTTTCAATACATTCAAAGTACTGACCACATACTTACCTTTTGCTGCATCATTTTTTGATGTAGGTTTTAGTGCTAGCTCTCAAGATCACGGTCAGACAGATCGCAACTTCTAGTCAGCAGAGAATGAGTTCTCCTTTTTAGAGAACCGCAGTCAGTTAATAGTTATAACAGTTATTTCAGTTGTTATACATTGACCAGAGATAGTTGGGGGTCATGTCTTAGCTAACTGTAGTCAGATGTTAGTAGAGACTTCATAGACAGTCAGTCAGTTGGTTGTATCAGTATTCAAATGACATTGTATTTGATTTTATGAAAGTTCATTTTGTTATAGTATGTTTCAAGAGCTCAACACTCATTTTAGCTTCCACATTATCTTTCATTTTGTATCTGATGTGCCGGAATTTGACGGCACTTTTGACGCTTAAAATATAAGATTTTTGGGAGTTCTTGAGTACTGTTAGTTAGATTTAATGTCGTTTGTTAAGTATGCAGGGACAAAGTAGGAAGTAGAAAAGAATGCCAAAAATTGCAGTTTTCAGGGCAAAAAGGAGGCCACCACGGGCGTCACATCCAGGACGGCTTGTGTGGCTGACGGTTAAAGTGAGGCAGCAGAAGTGCCAAGTCTGGAGAGCCCCGATGGGCTGGAAAATGGCCCGTGGTAGACGGGATAGGGCGTAGCCTTTCCCTTCAAAGTGCTCCAGGAGATTATGCTAAGGGTAAAAGAAGGACGACGGGCTTCACAATGTCCTGTCGCCAGCCCAACGTCCCATGACAAGCTGCCCGTAGGAACCTGGCAGGGAAGCTGGAAAAAGACGAAGAGGGGCTGTGTGAGATAGCGACGGGAATCGCAGCTGCAACGGCCTATCGACCCCAATCTGTGGGAATATGGCAGTGAATTTTCTGAAGACCTAAAGAAGGCCGACGGGCACCCACATTGCCCGTCGCCTCAGCGACGACCCGTCGGATTTGACCGCATCCAATTTTCCCAGTTTTATTAGGATTTGGCTTCTTTGTCTATAAATACTTTACCCTAGGTTTTATTTCACGTGTGTTACGCATGGTTACTGGTTGTTCATGAATTATTCCAAGTTATTTTCGGATCTTTGGTACTTTGATCTTGGTATTGATTTTGGACACAAGTTCTTGATATTAACGTGTTCTTGAGATTGTTCGTCAAGATTCTAGTTTTCTTTATTCTTCTTTGTAAGTATGTCTTGATGATTTCTCAACCAAACATTAATTGCATGCTTATGAACATGAGTAGCTAAATTCACAACTAGGGTTGTGGAAATCATGAAGGATTAACGAAGTCGGCAAAGTACTTAGGTAATCTAGGGTGGTGTTTATGCATGTATTGTTCTTCCCTTCGCTTTGATTACTTTTTAACGGTGTACAACGTTTGAACTCGCCTTATCCTTACTTGCCGGACCAAGGAGGTAACGGATGGGAAAAGGGTTGTAAACAATGAGATTCGAGGCTATCAACCTTCGTCTAATAGCTTGACCTTGTCCGGGAATAGCTAATCTGGGATCAAGGGTAAGGGTTAGTAAAGCGACACCCACGGCCAGACCAAGGCGTGTGGTGAAATTCACCTAGTTGTCGGACCAAGGAATTAGGTGAACCTAACTTACCGATTCTGCATGCTAAGCATCAAACTAGTGAACTAAGTACGAAAGCCTTACTAAGTTATGATCTCATGGGGACTATTGCCCTAGTCACTTCTCTTATTGATAATAACTCTTGAAATTGACACTTAGTTACTTGATACATTCTTGTTACAATAATTCCTTGTTACTACAAACCCCCCCTTTTTGCGGGAAATAATCGACTAAAAGCTTGAAGTAAATACTAATCAACCATAGTCCTACCATATTCCCTGTGGGATCGACCCCAACCTTTAGTTGGATTCTATATTTGAACAGCGACTGTTTGCGCTTCTTTTAAAGGTGTAATTTGGGCGCATCAAATTTTGGCACCATTGCCGGGGAATACAGTTTAGAATTTAGTAAGATTGTGTTTAATTCACTATTAGTCCTTATTTCCTGATTTTACTTTTTATGTTATTTTTATTTTGATCATAGGTAGCACACTTGTGCATGCCAAGTACAAGGATTCAAGTCAACCCCTTGATCCCTTACGATCCGGAGCTTTCCAAAACACTGAGAAATATGGCTAAGGATAGAGAGCACAAAACTCAGGAGCAGATTACAGCTCGGTTAATAGCTGAAACCAAGCAACAAAAAATGGATGAAGCAACACACCATAAGGAAGGCGAAGATGTCCTTGCTTCCAAATATGAGAAAATTGCACAAGATCTTGCAGCTCGAAACGCTGCAGCTGAGCGAGCAAGACATGGAAGGCAACAAGCGGTCCGGGACGAGGCAGTACCTCATCGCGCACCATATAATAGGGGTCGACAGATGCAGCAGCAAAGACATGCTCCTCTGTATTATGATGTAGATGATTATGATGAGGAGGAATATCGCTCCACTAGGCCCATAGTGCTACCACCATTGGCTGACGGGACAAAGTTTGACATTACTAGTGCCATGATTCAACTGTTGACCATGAAAGGAATCTATTCAGGAAAGCCCACTGAAGATGCAATTCTACATGTGAATAAATTTGTGAGCATTAGCAAATCGTATAACATGCCAGAGGTGGGTCAGGAGGCTATCAGACTGAGGTTGTTCCCATTTTCATTGACTGACGAGGCAACTGCATGGCTCTCAAAACTGCCTGATAGTTCCATATACTCGTGGTATGAGCTGAAGACTCAGTTTCTGTAGAGGTTCTTTCTTCCATCAAGGATGTTGTAGCTGAAGCGGGAGATATATAATTTCAGGCAACTACCTACAAAAGCTCTATATGAGTCATGGCTGAGGTTCAAGAAGAAGATGAAGCAAGTTACGAGACACAGAATCCCACCCAAGCATCAGATGGATATATTCTATAAGGCCCTGAATGCAAATACTAAAGATGTAGCTGATACTATGACTGGAGGTGCATTCATGGAAAACACATAACCTGAAGTTGCAGAGAGTTTGGATAGGGTTGCAAAGACAAATTAAGCATGGCATACGAGAGATGCAGAAATATTAGTAGGTACTTATGTAGTTGGCAAGTCTGTGGATCCTAATAAGATAGAAAACATTAAGCAGATACAGGCTGATATGGACATGACACTTGGGTTGTTGGCAAAGAAATTCCTGGCTGAGGGAGTAGAAAAAGTTAAAGCGGTAGGTTCCCAAGGCAAAGCACCAAGGTCAGACGGGTATTCATCTAAAGAAGAAATTGGTTATCTGAATGATCAAGGGGCGAGTTTCCGGGCCTTTTGCCAATGAAATAAAGGTCAGAACAGAGATAGGGATGACTACTACAATTGGTCCAGTTACAGTGATAGAGCAGATGGTGACTGGTAGAAGAATGATGGGTACAAGAATGATAGGGGTCACCTGTATGTTCTGCCTGCAACTTGTGAAGAGCGGGCTGGACAACCCACCATGAGAGAGGTGATCAATAAAGTGTTCCAAAAGGTTGACTCTAGGATGCGAGTACGAAGGAGATAAAAGCTGAACTTTCAAGTTTTAACCAAAAGGTGGAGTCCCACGCTGTCTCCATCAAATAGCTTGAGACACAAATGCATCAGTTGTCAACAAACCAAAATCCACGCCAAAAAGGGACTCTCTCAAGTGACACAGTTCAGAATCCAAAAAATGATTGACAAGTTATGGCGGTGACTACTCGGAGTGGTAAGCAGACTGTTGATCCTCCCATGCCCATTGTTGTTGATGATGAGTCAGCCAAAATTGAGATGGATGATGCTGAGGTTGTAGCTGAATCTGCAGGAAAAGATAGTGGTGAAGGGCCATCTGAGAGGCAGTCATCTGAGAAAAAGGGTAAGAGCAAAGAGGTTGCACCGGCCCTGAAGCCTATACCATTGCCTTCTCCACCTTATCCCTAGAGGTTGAAGAAGAAGGTTGAGGACAACAAATTTCATAAGTTTATCTCCATGCTGAAGCAACTATCAGTAAATATTCCATTGGTCGAAGCATTGGAGCAGATGCCTGGTTACGTGAAGTTTATGAAGTATATGGTGACGAGGAAGAGAACGGTTTGTTTTGATCCAGTAAATAATTTGCACCACTGTAGTGCAATAGCATCCTGTTCTATGGTACAGAAAAAGGAAGTTCCTGTAGCCTTCACCATTCCTTGCACTATTAGAGCGTTCTAATTCGCAAAAGCTTTGTGTGATCTGGGTGCTAGTATCAACATGATACCGCTTGAAGTGTATAATCAGTTGGGCTTGGGAGCCTTTTCTCTGACTACAATGCGATTACTTATGGAAGATCGCACGGTGAATAGGCTTGTGGCAATTCTGTATGATATATTGGAAAAGGTTGACACTTTCATCTTTCCTACGGATTTTGTCATTCTGGATTGCGAGGTTGACTTTGAGGTGCCCATTTTCTTGGGGTGACCATTCTTGGCTACTGGGCGTGGTTTGATTAACTTGGAAACAGGTCAGATGAAATTCAGGCTGAACGATGAGCAGGTGACTTTTAATGTGTGCAAGTCTATGAAGCACCATGATGATATTAGAGTGGTGTCAGTGATAGACGTGGTTGATGAGGACCAACCGATTGTACCAATTGAAGAGAGACTTGGTGTCGAAGCCCTTGCAGCAGTCATTATGAATTTTGAAGGTGACGACATTGACAAATATGATGAGATGGTTGCAACTCTTACATGCTTGGGTTCTTACACTTATGCACCAAAGAAGCTAGACTTGGACTTGAAGAATAGGACAACACCACCGGCTCGTCCATCTATTGAGGAGCCTCCAGTCTTGGAGCTCAAAGCACTGCTAGCCCATCTTCGGTACGTATTCTTGGGAGATAATGAGACTTTACCAGTTATCATTGCTGCAAATCTAGGTGAAACGCAGGTTGAAGCTCTGGTTTCAGTATTGAGGAAGTTCAAGAGAGCTATTGGGTGGACCATCGTAGACATTATTGGGATTCCTCCTAGAATCTGTACTCACAAAATCCAGCTCGAGCCTGATTGTGTTCCATCTATTGAGCATCAATGTAGGTTGAATCAGCCTATTCAAGAAGTCATCAAGAAAGAGATCATAAAGTGGTTGGATACAGGTGTGGTTTACCCAATTGATGACAACAAGTGGGTGAGCCCGGTTCAGTGCATACCAAAGAAAGGAGGGATTACTGTGGTTCCTAATGCTAAGAATGAGCTGATTCTGATGAGGCTAGTGACAGGCTGGCGCATATGCATGGATTACAGAAAATTCAACGCGTGGACTGAAAAGGACCACTTTCCAATGCCATTCATGGATTAGATGCTAGACCATATTGCAGGTAGAGGTTGGTACTATTTTCTTATGGTTATTCGTGGTATAATCAGATCTCTATTTCCCCCAAAGACCAAGAGAAAACGACATTCATATGCCCATATGGGATGTTTGCCTTCAAGAGGATGCCGTTCAGTCTTTGCAATGCTCCAACAACTTTTCAGCAATGTATGATGTCTATATTTTCAGATATGGTGGAGGACACTATAGAGGTCTTTATAGATGACTTTTTAGTGGTAGGTGACTCATTTGAATATTGTCTAGATCATCTGGGTTGTGTGTTGAAATGGTGTGAAGAGTGTAACTTAGTGCTGAATTGGGAAAAGTGTCACTTTATGGTCAAAGAGGGCATCGTGCTTGGTCACCGCATTTCAAAGAAGGGCATAGAAGTTGATAGAGAAAAGATTGAGGTGATTGAAAAATTGCCCCCACCAGTTTCTGTGAAAGGTATCTGGAGTTTCTTGGATCATGCAGGGTTTTATCGGCGATTTATCAAGGACTTCTCCAAAATTGCAAATCCGTTGTGCAAGTTGTTGGAGAAAGAGGTAAAATTTGTATTTGATGATGCTTGTCTCAAGGCATTCTAGTGCCTCAAAGAGAAGTTGGTTACAACTCCTATCATTATTGCTCCTGATTGGTCACAACCATTTGAGGTTATGTGTGATGCTAGTGGGGTGGCGCTAGGAGCAGTCCTAGGCCAAAGGTGCAAGAAGATTCTTCATCCTATTTAATACACTAGTAAGGCACTTAACCTGGCTCAGAAGAACTATACAGTGACTGAACAGGAACTCCTTGCGGTGGTCTTTGCCTTCGAGAAATTCAGATCTTATTTGCTTGGCACCAAGGTGTTGGTGCATACTGACCATTCAACTCGTTGCTATCTCATGGCGAAAAAGGATTCTAAACCAAGGTTGATTAGATGGGTGTTGCTGCTGCAGGAGTTTGACTTTGAAGTTAAGGACCGCAAGGGTACAGAAAATCAGGTGGCAAATCATTTGTCTAGGTTGGAAGAGCAAGCCATACTGAAGCTGAATGATGAGCTAGAGATTGATGACTTGTTTTCTGACGAACATGTATTAGCTACTTCTCAGGATTTGATCCCATGGTTTGCATACATTGCCAACTACTTGGCAAGCGATTCAGTGCCTGATGATATGTCTGTTCACCAAAGGAGGAAATTCATATCTGATGTGAAGAAATACTTCTGGGAAGAGACATTCTTGTTTCGTGTGTGTGCTGATACTATGATCTGGAGATGTGTGCCGGAAGCTGAGATGATGGAGATATTGATAGCATGCCACTCCTCCCCTGTTGGAGGTCATCATAGTGGTATTCGGACGGCCCATAAGATCTTGCAATGCGACTATTATTGACCAACTATTCATAAAGATGCCCACGAGTTTGCTAAGGCTTGCAGCAGATGTCAGAGGGAAGGAGGCATATCAAGGAGACATGAGCTTCCTATGAATCCCATTCTTGTGATTGAGCTATTCGACGTTTGGGGCATTGACTTCATGGGTCCATTCGTGCTGTCTGATGGGAGCCGGTATATATTGGTGGCTGTTGACTATGTGTCTAAGTGGGTGGAGGCGGTTGTACTTCCTAGAAATGAAGGTAAATGTGTCACAGTGTTCTTGAAAAAGAATATCTTCTCCAGATTCGGTACGCCAAGGGCCATTATTAGTGATGGAGGCTCTCACTTTTGCAACAAGTTATTTCATGCCTTGCTTGAGAAATATGGAGTGAAACACAGGGTTGCAACCCCTTATCATCCTTAGATGAGTGGGAAAGTGGAGGTCTCCAACAGAGAAATTAAGTCAATCCTATCCAAGACTGTCAATGCATATAGAAAGGATTGGTCGCGGAAACTTGAGGATACATTGTGGGCATAACAAATTGCGAACAAAACTCCAATAGGCATGTCTCCATATCAGCTTGTGTTTGGTAAGGCGTGCCATCTTTCGGTTGAATTAGAGCACAAGGCTATGTGGGCTTTGAAGAAGCTGAACTTGGATTGAGGTAAAGCATTATTGCAGAGGCTAGGGCAGTTGAATGAGTTGGATGAGTTCCGCCTAAATGCATATGAAAGTTCAGCTCTATACAAGGAGAGGATGAAGCTATATCATGACCGGAAGATAGAAATGAGAGATTTTTAGCCAGGTGACTTGGTCCTGCTTTTCAACTCCAAACTTCGCTTGTTTCCTAGAAAGTTGAAGTCCAAGTGGATTGGACCCTTCAAGGTAGTGCAAGTTTTCCCTCATGGGGCTATTGAACTTGAAAACGTTGAGGGAAAAAGGTTCAAAGCAAACGGGCAACGAATCAAGGCTTATTTTGGCACAACAGAGGAGATCAGGATTATTGAAGCTTGGAGCATCAATGAGTTCGTCTCACCAAAGGATCTTGATGAAGTCTGAGTAGTCAAGAAACTTGCGTCATGCCGTGACATTAAATCAGGCACTACATGGGAGGAAACCCATGCTGTTGTAATCTACATTATGATTAGTTGTAGTTGTAAAGATCAGAGAGTGTTTTGGCGAAGTCTGAGTACCCAAAAACACTTGCATCGTGCCGCGATGTTAAATCAAGCGCTGCATGGGAGGAAACACATGGGTTAATATGTGTGTTCATTTTGCAGGAGGATGAGAGATGGAAGAAAAATGCTAAAACTGCAGGCAAAAGGGGGCCCCATGGGCTTTGTGATGGGACGTCGCAGACACCACGCCTGTAGGACTAGAAAAATCACATTGGAAATTCTTTCTAAGTATTAAAAATTGGTGGTCTGCCCCTTTCCTACGTCCTATGTGACGGGCCGTCACGGCCCCGACGAGCGTCGGGTTGGGCGTGAAGCCCTTTATGAAAAAATAGTTTTTTTCTAAGTGTGAGAAGAGAGAGAGCCCTGCCCCATTCCCACGTCCCACGTGACGCGCTATCGCGGTCCCGACGGGCTTAGGAATGGGCGTCGATAGGTAAGTCCCTTAAAATTTTCTAAGTATTAAAATAGGAGTGATTGCCTCACTTCGACGGCCTATATGATGGGGCGTCGTGCCCTTAACGGGTGTCGAAATGGGCGTCTCTCCCCAAATGCCAAATAAAGACCGACGACCAAGTAAAAGTAACCAGCGATGGGAGGTCGCTAGTCTGACGGGCGTCGCCTAGCCCGTCGTCCGGGCTGGTCAACTGGGGGTCAACATTAATTTTAAACATTTTTTTTGGGCTGACCCGACCCGATCCGGAGTCGTCTTTCTCTTTCCCTGCCTCTTAGACGTTTTGAACTCATTGTTGAGGTCAAATTATTCCCCTCATCAGTCCTCTCTATCAAACTCTTTCTCTCTTAAATTCACGATGGTTCAACCACCCCACACTACCACCAATTCTTCACCACAATCACCCCATTTCATTAAGCTTGTTGCAAGTAGTTTTTCGAACCAATAGAGTAAGTTCTTTTTCCTCCTTGTAGTAGGTTTCAATAGATAACATAGGGTTTTGTGTGGGTTGAGATTTAGGCCATCAGGTTTACAAATTCCCAACCCTAAGTAATGGTGCTTAATGATGCGATAAATAAATGATATTGTCTTGGGAAGTTAGGGTTTGGTAGTAGTTGTGTTTTATGAATGCTATATGCTTTGAGTGTTTTGATGGTTGTGTATTTGGTAAGAAATTGCTATGTATGATAGAACTAAGGAAAGAGAGAGAAACTTGCACTAATTGGATCCTACGGGCCTTCACATGGGATGTCGAGGGGCACGATGGAACGTCGATCAGGGCGTGGGGATGGCCTAAAATTTGAAAAAGTTTATGGCTGGATCCTACTCCCAAGTCGACGGGACGTCGGAACTCCCATGTCCATGGCAGGAGCTCGTAGGAGGACCGATGTCCTTAAAAAATCCACTGTCTCAATCTGACGCCTTATCCCACGGGACGTCAAACCTCTCACGCTCGTGGCACAGGGTTGTGGGAGGGATAAGTTGTTCTACAAATGCACTGGAGCATTCCGACGCCCGTGGCCAAGGGCCGTCGGCCCTCCTACGCCCGTGTTAGGTGACTTTTCTGAGGAAAAAAAAAGAGTCTCTAAGTGTTAAATTTTCCTGTGTTGCTTATTTGTCCCCGATCTCTAATGATGGTTCCCCACAGGTACTAAATGTCTCCAAAACCGCAACTGAGGTGAGGAGGGGCCCGCAAAGCAAAAGATGACTCTGTACTGTCCCGGCTAAAGGATTATCCCACTGATTCTGAAGTCGAGAAAAGTGATTCTAACGACGCCCCCCTCATCAAGTCTGTACGAAAGAAGCTGGTGGTATCCTTCTCTCACTCTGAAGAGGAGGGAACCAAATCAACCAAGGACAAGAAAGTATCCTCTTCCGGGTCCTCAGAATTCGGCACTGAAAGTGAGGAGGCACCCACAGTCAAGGATTTGGTCACTCAGGTTTCAAGTGACAACGGAGGAGAATCCAGAGATGAGGAAGGCTCCAGCTCTGAACATGATTCTAAAGAAGCTGGGAGAAGAGGGGCAAACTCCAACACAAAGACGACCATACCATAGCGGAGTACTTCTTCTCCATCTGCTCCCGGAGCCATCATAGGACGTGCTTGAGAATCGGTGAGATGGGCTGTTGAAGGGTCGAAGGCCATCTATGATTACGACCTTGTAGAGACTGGAAGAGGTTATCTGAGAAGGCCTATTGCTGAAGAGTGAAGGATTGATCCTTTCAAGTTAAACAAGTTCCCCAAGTTGGACGAGTATTTCAGACACTACAGACTGGGATGGACTACCAAGCCCCTCCCCGATTACCAGCCAACTCTCGTAAGGGAGTTCTATGCTAATTATCAGGCTATACAGGAAGGGTTGCACAAGAAAGGACAAAAGCTCACAGAATTACCCGCTCTCAAGAGCGTTATAGTTAGGAGGATTCCCATCAACTTCTCGGCAAAAACAATAAATAGATTCTTATTCAGGCCGGGCTACGAGGCACTCACAAACCTAGTTGACTATGAGTATCGGGTAAAGAATGATGAGAAAAGGACTCCGTGGTTGGCTAAGCGCCTAACTACCACCGTCACTCCACTATGGCTTGAACAAGACAAACCGGTTATTTTGAAGGCCTCCTTATAATTTGAAGCAAAATTTTGGTGGGCTATTGTATGACTCAGATTGATGCCGACCGGTGCAGAAAACCAACTGACTTTGGATAGAGCTATTCTAGTGGCCTCCCTTATGTCCAAACGGAATTTGAATTTCAGACGGATCATAGCTAAGGAGATCAGAGACAGAGTGACTAAGCCTACCTCCTCCTACCCATTCCCTTGTTTGATCACAGAGCTATGTAAGGAGGCTCAAGTGCCTAGGTTTGCGGGGTTAGATCGCCCTATTCGAACTGCACGAACCCATCATCCGGAGAGGTCCAAGGATGAAACTAGGGTGATTGTTTTGACTGGTATTACGGAACCATTGGCTCTAACTCTTGGGGAGAACATCCCAACACCATATGTGACAGCATCCCCCACTACTAGACCTACCCCACAGGGTAGTCAGTCGGAGCAAAATGCTGCTGCTCCATCCATTTTGGCAACTGAGCCAGGCCCCTCCGAAGCACCTTCAGTCACTGATTCTGCAGCTATCTTTGCATTCCACCCGGTGAACTTCGCTAACCCTGTCCAGTGGACACTTGATCTCAAAAATCAAATGAATGCGTTCGCTCTACAGTTTTAGCCGATTGTGAACGCCTCCATCCAAAGGGCCATAGCATCGTTCCTTACTGTCAATGCCTGGATAAATGTTTTGGAGGATAGGGTAGATGAGCGCTTAAAGGAGATGGGTGCGCTTGAGTTGGCCGGTATGAAAAAAGAGATTGCAGAGCTGAGGGTTGATGTTGATAAATTGAAGAATACTCCCCCGACTCAAGCCAGAGCACCCATTGTTTAGCCACAGGTCACAGAGGAGCCCATGCTAAATCTTTGGGATTTTGTAGATTCCGAGCTCCGAACAACACATTTGAGTTCGACTACAGAAAAGGAGTCCGAGAGATCTGATGAACCTCCTCCAGAGCCCGCCACGCACAAAAGAAAAAGGAAAAGTAAGGATAAGCAGGTTCAAGAGGGCGATGCTCCAATTAGCCTGAAGTCGCAAAAGAAGAAAGAGGAGAGAGCTGCAAAGAAGTCCCAAAAAGAGCTGGGTAGAGCATCAAAAGAGTCTTTGGCCATACAAAAAATTGAGATTGATGGTGTTGGTCAAGGTAGTTCAGCGAGTGGTATTGTTGAACATGTTGATATCCCTTATTTAGACCTCATTGTGGGAGAGGTTACTGATGAAGCTGCTCGGACAACTATTGTTGTTGAAGAGAGGTCTGCGTAGGCAACCTCTATTGAGAAGAGTACGATGGGCACCACTCGTGAGGCCCAACATATGTGACACCCGGTACTGGCGCTTAGGCGCTACAGGTATGTTCTCACTCCAATTTGTTTATACTTTTTGAGCATTGAGGGCAATGCCCTTTTCTTTTTGGTGGGGTGGGGGCAGTACTGGGTGAGTTGGGTTTTGATGGGTTCTTGGCGAAGTCTGATTAGCCAAGAGACCCGGGTCATGCGGCAATGTTAAAGCAGGCACTGCATGGGAGGTAACTCATGAGGGTACTCACAAAGTACCTGACTCCTTAGGGTTTTCTTGCCTTTGTTCTTTCCCTAAGGATTTTAATTTTTGTTGAACCGGCACGTTTAGGCTAGGTTGTATATAGTAAAAGAATAAAAGGAACTTGGTGTAGTCTATGATGTGAGTTTTGGATTTGAATTGAAAAATTTGGAGACCCCCTCCAAAATTTTGAGTGTTATATTGGTATCTGGTTTTGATAGACTAACCATTGTGGATCCTTTCATGACATTGTGTTTATCGATTTGATGATTGTCTTAAGCTAGAGTATGAACCTAGTAGGTAGCATGTGATTATCGACTCTGTGCCATATGGTTGTGAGCTAAATTGTTGGGTTCTTGCTTTGTGTGCCAATCTAGAACTTTCTCGGTTATTCATGCCAAGGTCGTAGAGTAGTTGGTTAGGAAAGGATGATATTCTATTTTTGAATTAGTCCACTTAATCCCAAAAGACCGACCAAATGATGTAATACCCTTTGATCCTTGATTTTGAGCCTACATTGACCCTTTTTGTTGTTTAGCCTAATCACCTTCCTGGTTTCTTGTTATGAACCTTTAGTTTGGCCCTTGTCCATCCTTAGACATTGTGTACCTCAACTCAGGCTAATCGCGTAAGTTGAGGGTGGCTACTGTAGAGGTAAGTATGAAGTTTGGGTACGAATAGAAGAGGTTAAAAATAAAAAAGAGAGAAAACCGGGTGCGGCGGCTATGTTAAAGAAAAGAAAAAGAAAAAGAAAAAGAGAAGAAGAAAAGCAAAGAAAAAGAAAAGAAAAGAAAGAAAAATAAGTTAGTCGGAAGCAAAAGCCGCACCTGTCACTTGTTGAAAATGAAACAATAAAAAGGGAGAAAAAGCGTAAAAGTGGTCTGTTGGGTGGAATCAAGATAGTGTAGTGTCAAGGAGGGTTTAGTCACTATTTTCTACATCTACCATACCCATCCCAAGCCTACGTTACAAGCCGATAAATTCTTATAGTGATCCTAACCCAATTGTTCGAAAACTGAGGCATAGAAAATAAGGGCAAGCCTATGGTATTGTGCACCCATTTCTTGAATATCTTTTTCAGTGCGAGTGTTTAGTTTAGTCCCCAAAATTTAGTTGTGTTACAGTGTGAGTAGGACTTCTTTGTAGTGAGGGAACTAGAGCGATTTTGAATGTTAAATGGTAGTGTAAATCTCATATGTGTATGCCAGGTCGACTATTGAAAAGGTAATGTCATCCTTGGATCCCGTTGTGTTGTCTTGATGAATGGAACATATGCACTGGTTTTGATATTGAAAAAAAAGAGGGGGGGGGGGGGTACTTGTTGTATATTGAAATGATAAACCAAAAGACTGCCATAGTTCCCGATTTTATTTTGCTTAAGCATCATTTAGTTTTGTTTCTGTGTATGTTGCTTGAGGACAAGCAAAGATTCTAAGTTGAGGGTGTTGATGTGCCGGGATTTGATGACACTTTTGATGCTTAAAACATAGGATTTTTGGGAGTTCTTGAGTACTGTTAGTTAGATTTGATGTCGTTTATTAAGTGTGCAGGGACAAAGTAGGAAGTAGAAAAGAATGCCAAAAGTTGCAGTTTTCAGGGCAAAAAGGAGGCCACCACGGGCGTCAAATCCACGACGGCCCGTGGGGATGACCGTTAAAGTGAGGCAGCAGAAGTGCCAAGTATGGAGAGCCCCGAATGGCTAGCAAAGGGCCCATGGCATACGCGATGGTGCGTATCCTTGCCCGTCAAAGTGCTCCAGGAGATTATGCTAAGGGTAAAGGAAGGACGATGGGCTCCACGACGTCCTGTCGCCAGCCTGATGTCCCGTGACAAGCTGCCCGTAGGAACCTGGCAGGGAAGCTGGAAAAGGACCAAGAGGGGCTACGCTCTTAAATTACACCTCTAAAAGAAGCGCAAGCGGTCGCTGTTCAAATATAGAACCCAACTAAAGGTTGGGGTCGATCCCACAGGGAATATGGTAGGACTATGGTCAATTAGTATTTACTTCATGCTTTTAGTCGGTTATTTCTCGCAAAAAGGGGGGGTTTGTAGTAACAAAGAATTATTGTAACAAGAATGTATCAAGTAACTAAGTGTCAATTTCAAGAGTTATTATCAATAAGAGAAGTGACTAGGGCAATGGTCCCCATGAGATCATAACTTTGTAAGGCTTTCGTACTTGGTTCACTAGTTTGATACTTAGCATGCAAAATTGGTAAGTTAGGTTCACCTAATTCCTTGGTCCGGCAACTAAGTTAATTTCACCACACGTCTTGGTCCGGCTACTCGTGTCTCTTTATTATCCCTTACCCTTGATCCCAGATTAGCTATTCCCGTACAAGGTCAAGCTATTAGACGAGGGTTGATGCCCTCGAATCTCGTTGTTTACAACCATTTTCCCATCCGTTACCTCCTTGGTCCGGCAAGTAAGGATAAGATGAGTTCTAACATTGTACACCGTTAAAAAGCAATCAAAGCGAAGGGAAGAACAATACATGCATAAACACCACCCTAGATTACCTAAGTACTTTGCCTACTTCGTTAATCCTACACGGTTTCCACAACCCTAGTTCTGGATTTAGATACTCATGTTCTTAAGCATGCAATTAATGTTTGGCTGAGCAATCATCAAGAGATACTTACAAAGAAGAATAAAGAAAACCAGAATCTTGACAAACAATCTCAAGAACACGTTAATATCAAGAACTTGTGTCCAAAATCAATACCAAGATCAAAGTACCAAAGATCCAAAAATAACTTGGAATAATTCATGAACGACCAGTAACCATGCGTAACACACGTGAAATAAAACCTAGGGTAAAGTATTTATAGACAAAGAAGCCAAATCCTAATAAAACTGGGAAAACTCGATGCGGTCAGATCTGACGGGTCACCTCACAGGCCGTCGCTGAGGCGACGGGCATTGTGGGTGCCCGTCGGCCTTCTTTAGGTCTTCAGAAAATTCACTTCCATATTCCCATGGACTGGGGTCGATGGGCCATCGCTGCTGCGATGCCCGTCGCTATCTCACGTAGCCCCTCTTGGTCCTTTTCCAGCTTCCCTGCTAGGTTCCTACGGGTAGCTTATCACGGGACGTCGGGCTGGGGACGGGACATCGTGGAGCCCATCGTCCTTCTTTTACCCTTAGCATAATATCCTGGAGCACTTTGATGGGCAAGGCTACATCCTGTCGCGTCTGCCATGGGCCATTTTCCAGCCCGTCGAGGCTCTCCATACTTGGCACTTCTGCTGCCTCACTTTAATGGTGGGCCCCACATGCCATCGTGGATGTGACGCCCGTGGTGGCCTCCTTTTTGCCCTGAAAACTGCAACTTTTGGCATTCTTTTCTACTTCCTACTTTGTCCCTGCGCACTTAACAAACGACATTAAATCTAACTAATAGTACTCAAGAACTCCCAAAAATCCTATGTTTTAAGCGTCAAAAGTGTCGTTAAATCCCGGCACATCAGTATCTCAATAGTATGCCAGGCCATGGGTTAGCTTGGGGTCACTTGTGACACTAAGCACTGTATCACATCTATGGTGTAGGCTCAGGTCATGATAATGCTTGACTTGTTAATAGGTGAAGTACGAGCACTAGAGATTGAGTGGTTTAACATAGAGGCTACCTATTCCCGAGAGGAAGTGGGAGCAGATAACTATGGAATTTATGGTAGGCTTGCCACATACTTTTTGAAGATTTGATATTATTGGGGTCATCATTGATAGGTTGACCAAGTCTGCTCACTCTCTGCCGATTCAGACTTTATATAGTTCAGAGATGTTGGCTTAGATTTACAGTCGGGAGGTTGTCTGCTTGCATGGGGTGCTTGTTTCTGTCATTTTTGACTTTGGTACTCAGTTTACATTGTGTTTCTAGAGGTCGATTTAGAGAAGATCTCAACACAAATTTTCATTTATAGACTGACAATCCATCTGAGGAGACTATTCAGGTCTTGAAGGATATGCTACAGACATGTGTTATTGACTTCGAGGGTCAGTAGGACCAGTTCTTGTCTTTGGCAGTGTACGCTTAATAATAACAACTATTCGAGTATTCAAATAGCTCTATTCGAGGCATTACATGGTAGGAGGTGTAGGTATCTGGTGGGTTAGTTTTATGCTTTCAAAGTTAGGCCTTGAGGTACTGAATTCTCTATGGATACAGTACGAGTGATTCAGGAGAGACTCTGTACAACACAGAGTAGGCAGAAGAGATTTGTTGATCGGATAGTTCATGATTTGGAGTTTATGGTTGGGGATAGAGTGTTCATTCGTGTGTGTCCCATGAAGGGCATGATAAGGTTTGGAAGGAAGAGAAAGCTTAGCCCTAGGTTTATCGGTCCATTTGAGATCCTACGGCATATTGGAGAGGTATCCTATGAGTTAGCTTTGCCTCTAGCATTTTTGGGTGTTCACCCTATTTTCCATGTATCTATATTAAGATGGTACGTTTTGGGTGATTCACACGTGCTTCAGTGGGATTCAGTTCAGCTTGATGATTCTTTGACTTTTGAGGATGGGCCCGTGGCTATTCTAGACATACAGATTAGGAAGTTGAGGTTGAAGGAGATTTCATCGATTAAGGTTCAGTGGATTCATTGTCAAGTCGAGGAGGCTACTTGGGAGAGTGAGTTCGACATACACACCAAATACCCTCACCTTTTCGAGCCTTCAGGTACTTTCCGTTCCTTCACTTTTGAGGACAAAAATTCTTTTAGTAGTGGATGTTGTAATGACCTTGATCAGTTTCTTACTTTTCGTGCATTTTTACAATTTTGACCCTTTTCGTAGCTTCTTCACTGCTTCTGTGACTTGCGGGGATGGGTGGTGCAGTTCCTGATCTATTCGGGTGAGTTTTAAAATGGTTTCCTTATTTTAAAGCTTTTAAGTTGAAACATTTGACTTCGATCAACATTATTAGTAAATGGGCTCGGATGAGAATTTTGTAAGCGGTGTTAGCTCTGGAACATGGACTTTGGGCTAGTGGGACCTTTAGTTCGTCTCCTAAGGCTTTCATACTCAGTTTGGGAGTTTGGCCGATTATTTGTAACTTTAGATAAAGTGTTGACTTTGATCGACATCACATCAAAAAAACCTCTTTTGGTCATATTGTCGATTCTATTGAGTCCAGAATTCCGTTTTCAATTGGGTAGACTATATGGTTTGTGGTCATTAGACTGCAAATGAATCCTAAGGATCTATTCATAGTGTGAAGTATGGCTTGGGCAGGAAACTTTCTATGGTAAGACTATAGCCGCTATAGCGACCCTTGGATCGCTATGGAAAAAGAAGTGTCCTCTACGGTGAAGCCATGCTCACCACGACAAAGATTTTGGCTGCAACAATGAAGCTCGTCAGTCTTTTTAAAAGACCAACTTCCTCTTTCATTTCATTTCATGCAAGTTTCAAACTCCATTGTTGGGAGCTAGATTGAGGGATATATTCAACATCTCTTGGCTTATTCATATTCTAATAGGTAAATTCTCCTCCCCTCTTCATTCTATAGATATTTATAGCTTTGATTTCATGTCTAATTCGTGATTTGAACCCCAAATTCCTTAAAAAATTGTCCCTTATAATCTTGGGACTTCTGGGCTGATTTGAGCCCCAACATGAGTCCTGTCTTTTCCTAAATTTTGGGTATGGGTTCTTTACCCTACGAGGAAGACAATTATGAATTCTGTTTCAATTTTCTTAGGCGGGCCTCTAGGGTCAATTTCTGACCTAAGTTTTGGCTCGAATAGTATTATGACAATATGGGTATCATTAGTTCCAAGTTGATGAATAAAATATGTCTTTGTTAGCGTGGCAGTGATCCAAGATATTACAAAAGGGGAAAGCTTCTGAGTGATGGTTAGAGCTTGCTGTTCGGTATTAAGGTCGAAGACAATCTTCATTTCTTTAGACTTAGCTCAGGTAGTTGATAAATAATGTAGATTGAATGCTGGTTAAGGGAATTACTAGGCATGATTAGATTTATAGCGAATTCTGATCATATGGCCTATTTTGGGAATTTAGACTAGTATTCCTTCATGATCCTTAGTTTTAGGTTGCTAATTATAGTATTAGGGTTAGATTTTGGTGAAAATTTTGGGTAGGGTTTTCATGGTAGAATAAGTGGTTATTGATTCGTTTATGTTTTATCGCTTTACTTCTGTATTGTTTTTTTTATGAAATTGTGGGCTCGAGGCCATAGATTTTTACTGGTTGGACTCAAGGTTAGTGTGATTGTGGTGTGAAGGTTGATTTACCCTGTTGATTTATACCTATACATATACATACACATATATTTATATATTTGTGTTTGGCATGCATACATTCATACATATGCATACATTCATGGATTGCGGTACAATTTGGAGAAAAATATTCATTTTTGGTTTTAAAGTGAGGATCGTACCACCCTTGCTACTGTTTTTTTGGCTTTTTAAGAGAAATTATCCCATCTTACTATGGATTTCGAATTACCAAAAGGATTTGTTTACTACTTATTTCTAGTTGAAGGAACTGTACGAATTTTAGTTATAAAAAGAGAATATGTGCTACCTTTTTATACTCGGTTCGAGGGGCATACCTGGACCTTTTGTCAGGTTACTTTTCTACACTTGTTGATGAGCCTTCAGGCGACCCATGAAGTAACTTCGGG
The DNA here is from genome assembly GCA_003996215.1 of Jaltomata sinuosa. Lineage (NCBI taxonomy): Eukaryota > Viridiplantae > Streptophyta > Magnoliopsida > Solanales > Solanaceae > Jaltomata > Jaltomata sinuosa. The sequence goes on from QJPP01003509.1 coordinate 32,724, forward strand.
TTGTACTTTTCTGCATTCATTAATGATCCTTCCGGCAGCCTATGAGATGACTCTGGGTTTTACTTTTTTGCATTTTTTGATGAGATTTCGGGCAGCCCATGAGATGACTCAGGGTTTTACTTATTGCATGGCCACATACTGCATTGCATCACCCCATATTACACTGATCATTCATTTATTTATATATATACATACATATATATATATATATGTATATATACATATATATATATATACATATAGATATATATATATATACATATATATGTATATATATATACATATATATACATATATATATATATACATATATATACGTATATATATATATATATATGTATATATATATATATATATGCATGAGTGTGTGTGTGTATTCACTATATGTAGTACTATTTCTATTTTTGGTTTATCCTCGTTCTGATATTTTTCTAGGTTGGTTTTTGATGTGTTGTTCCTTTCCATGTTATTTATGTTGTATATATCAGTCTCCTGAGCTTGGTAGGCCTATGATTCTTATTGAGTACCCTATGTTTTGATACTCATAATATAATTCTTCATCTTTTTCTGATGCAACACCCAATATGAGTCACCCTTGTTGATCTCATATTCATTCGACGACCTTTGCTATTTGGATCATGGTGAGCTCTTGGAATTTAGAGGGTTACTACTTTCCTTCTTGTACCTACTGCCTTTAATTTGTATTCATCAGATAGTTGTATTTTGTATAGCCTTACTCTCGTAGTTTTAAAGGTTCTTGTACCGGTGACACCAGGTCCAGGGTTGGTATCTTTAAATATATTATCTTTCTTTTGTTTTCTTAGGGCCAGTGTTGTATATTTTATACTCATTATGTATGTATCTATATATTGTATCCTGTTTGTCTCATTTCTGCTTTATTTATGTTAGTCTTTTTTTAGTATTTGTCTTGGTTTTTGGCTTACCTACTCGGGGTTATAGTGGGTGCCTTCCCGATTTGGGGTCGTGAATGATAAGAAAACTCAAGATGGTATTGTGCAGTAGCACAAAGAGGATGTTGTGTGGCAAGTAGATAATTTGAGGTGACAATCAATTACTAACGTGGTTGGAAAGGAAGGTGTTAAAGTTGGAGCTTTAGATGACGATCAAGATGGTATTCATTCTCTTGATCGAGCCATGATTGTTTTGTCGAAACTTGATAAATCTGGGCATTAACAAAGTGAAACTATAATTGTGGAAAAAAGTGTCATTGGTGGTCCAGGATAAGCTGATAAAGGTGTGAAAAATGCAGCTTAGCATGTTGTTTCTAAGAAGCAATTTTCTGATGAACAAGGCAATGATGACATTGCAGAAAATTCTAGTGATGAATGGACTGTGGACTCATACAAGAAAACTGGCGGCTCTAAGTCTCCAAACAACCAGATTTTACACCATTAAAATGATGCACATGTTGGGTTTGATGGAAGTGACCGTGTTGTTGAAGGTACACAATTTGACGTGCTATAAGATGAAAATTTTGGATAACAATTGATGGACAATGCAGCTAGAGTAACAAGTGAAGACAAGGGTGATTCTAGAGATGGCCATGGGAAATGCACTGCCACAAATATTTTCTCTAGATGTGATGATAAGCAAGGAATAGATTGCTTTGGATCATTCTACACCATCTTTGATTGACGCGAGAAACTCTAAACAAATTGGGATTAAATCAGGTGTTGCTAAAGCCTAGAATTCTAAATAGCTCACAACAGGGAGAGAAGGAGTTATAGTTGCTATTATTGAGAAGGAGTTGAAGCTTAATCAGAGGCAACTGGCAATCGTTGAGGATAATGAAGCAAATAATATTTCTTCAGCACCTGTAGCTCCTACACTAAATGTACATAATGGGGTACCAAAAGAGGTTTGATTAAATACCCAATACAGGAGATCCCTTCTCAAACTAATTCTACAAATAATTTGGCCTCCTCTGACAGGGGTTAATATGTTATGAGTGAGAGTCGTTGGGCTGATATGGTGTAGGAAGAAGGTAAGCAACTTACATCTCCTCCTAGGGGTAGTATATTGATCAGTTAGTAATCTACCAACTTATTGAGCCTTTATTCAGGAATTATAACCATATTTTGATGAGAATTAGAGGTACTTATTGCCTTTATTGATGAAAATGCAGGTACTCTTGGTCAAAAGTAGAAAACAAAGGAATTGAACCCAAAGAGCTTAAAAAGAGTTGAAGTGTAAAGGTGATCGAAAATGAGAAAGAATCTGCTGAGATATACGACCGACATGTGAGCCGCATAAGGCAGCGTGCGATCCGCACCTCTCTTTAAACCTCACTATTGAATCAATTGACATCAATGGTCTGAGGAGAAAGAGACATGCGATGTAAAGAACATGTGGTGCAACCGTACGTCATTTTGCACGTCGCATCACTCCACTCCCGAACTACATTTTTGTCCAAAGAAAAGTGACATTTTGGGAAACTTCTAAAAATGCATTTTGGGTTGTGTACTAGATATAGTTTATAGTTTTTGGTATTGAGTTTTTCCCAAGGAAGATATTGGGAGTACTCTTCTCTCTTCATCTTCTACACTTGGAATTCACCATTTTTGTACTAAATTGAGCTTGGATTTGTATTTTGGCTTGAATATGAATACAAGTATGAGTTACCCAATTGGTATATCTTTTTATTTACTTAGTATGAGTAACTAATTTCCTTGTTTAAGGGTATGTGAATGATGGGTATTTGAATTTGGGTGTGGGTCTTGTTTAATTGTGCTTATAATTGATGAATTGATATGGGTCTATTGAGTTGCTCAAGTTTTAATCATAAAATTGATGGTTGCAAACATTAATTTAGTTTTCTTAATTGTGATCTTACTTGAAAGAGGGTTTCATAATTCGGATAGGAATTCAATAGTGGGAATTTGAGATTTCTATCTTAGATTGAGGTTAGAAATAGCTTAATCAATGGATAATCCCATCTAAGAGTCTAAGCTAGAAATAACATGACTTTCCCAAGCAATTGAATTGGTTGGTTTATGTTCAAACTGTGGTGCATGAGCAAAGACCATAGGATATATATTTGGAGGATCGAGAGATTATCAAATATGACTAAAACCAATGATACCCATATCATTAATCGAGAATTTGAGTAATTAATCAAGTACCCTAACCCTTTGTAGAATCCCATCAGAAGCATAACCCTAGTCTCCCTCTCATTGATTATAGATCTCGTGTTTACATTACACTTTTGTGTTGGAATCGAAGTTGATATGTAAAGTTCCCTTTCAAATTCCCCCAATCTTTACTTTTAAGTTGTTTGATCATTTACTCTCTTAGGATTATTTCTCGATGATCTCTTAGAAAATCATTACTCCACTGTTCATGGATTTAACCTCGACCATCCGTTGGGTTACTTTTGTTTTGCTTGACGATCTCTACCACCTCCTTTGGGAGAGTGCTTTTGAGCGTCATCAAAAAATGGACCATTGCTGGGGAGTGGTTTTTGAATTTCTAATTGATTATCGTTTAAGTTTACTTTGTTGAGTGTTTGTTCATTTTTACCTTTTTGTTGTTTGTGATTGTTTAGATAGGGTGCCCATGAGTGAAGCGGATGACCAAGAAAATATAGACGGATAAATGGATGTGGACCATGAACCCGTAGTCCATGGTGTGCAATCCACCTACCCCCCATTGTTGGAAATACTGTATTTCATGTTACGAGCACTATGCTAATACTTGATTCAGATAAAGGGTCTATTAAGAGAGTTGGCGTATGAGGATGCCAACCGACATATTTGAAACTTCATTGATATATGTCAACCCTTCAACATCAACCATATTTCAAAAGAGTCCATACGGCTCCGATTATTCCCTTTCTCCCTTATGGGGGAACAGACCACTTGGCTTAAAGAGCTCCCATCGGGCTCAATTACTTCATGGAATGGATTGCTTGAGGCATTTTCGATGCGATTCTTCCCTCCCTCTCAGATGATGAAATTAAGGGATGATATTACCAACTTCCACCAACTCCTGGATGAGCCATTGCATAAAGCATGGCTAAGTTTCAAAAATAAGCTCTTATTGTGTCCGCATCGTGGTTTTCCTGACAATGTCCTACTTCAAAGCTTCTATCGAGCCTTGGACTCGATGAACAAATCTGTGGCGAATAACCTCGCAGGCGGAACATTTATGGACAAATAATACTGTATTGCCTCAGCTCGTCTAGAGTGAATGACAAAGACAAATTATGCATGGCATACTAGTGTCACGACCCAATTTCTCGGTCATGATGGCACCTACAACCCCCGGTAGGTGAACCAATCCCCGTAGCCCAGAACAGTTAGTAATGGGCTACTATCTAGAAAATAAGGGAACAAGACAAATAAAATAGATAACAGGGATATAAATATATACATATGCGAAAACTAAACCAAACTCCAAGACCTGGTATCATAGTACAGAGCCAAACTACATACATGTAGTGCAAATAAACCAAAACTATATATACAGATGTCTCTGAATGGTAATAGAGTACATGAAGCAAAAGATAAACTAAAGCTAAGCCCCGATCGCCAAGAGCTCACCCTCAGCCTGAAGTAGTCTCCAACAGATCTCCAAGCACGAATCACAATGGTCTAACGGTGATGGCCCACACTAGGATCTGCACCCAAAGATGCAAGGGGTAGGGGTGAGCACCAAATGCGAAGCATAAGGTACCTAGTAGGTATCATAGGCCGACTGGGCACATATAAGATAAAAGCGTAGTAATAGACAGAATAGAAGCAAGCAGTCACGGAAATCAATGAAAGGTACACAGGAACTAGCCCAGAGGGAAATCAGCAGAACCACATATGAGGCTAGTAAGCAGAATATACACACCATAGGCACATGTGAAAGTAAGAAATAACGCACCTGGGGTCCTTGCAACAACAGTGTATACAAAATAAGTTTACGAAATGGACGGTATACCGGTAACCTCAAGTATAAGAAGAGGAGAGAAAGAGTAATAATAGGCATGCTCAGAGACATAAATCAAACCCAACTAATCATACCAATCTCATACTTATCCATAATAGAGAACAATTTTGTAAGTAAAAAGCAAAAGTCTACCTACAGTCCCCCGGCCGCCCATACAACCGAGGAACAAAAACAAGTGAAAACAAACCCTCCGGCATCCCATACTACCAGAGCGTACAATCAGCAAACAACAAACAAGGGTGGAGCCTCAAACAATGAATGATATGATGCAGGAAGATCTCAAGTGCCATGGTATCTCTGTATGTACCTCCTCCGGCGCCGATCCGGCCCAGCAGGTAGGTTCCATGGAAGAACACTGCCCGTATACCTCTACTCCACCGTATACCCCTCCTCCGGCACACGCAGCCTGTAGACCCTGGCCCGATGGCAAGGTCCATGGAGGGCCCCGACCCCATACTAAAACTCAGTATCAGAACATGTCGTCCGGAAGCAAGTCCGGTATCAGGATGGAGACCCAGTCTCGAATATGCAATGCCCAGACCCTGTCCAGGACTAAAGTAGTAGAAAATGTCTCAAAAAACCCCTCCAAGGGTGCCCGGGCGTAACCGGGTCTAAATAGTAAAAAGTCATCTCAGGTGCTCGGTCCGACCGAGGCTAAAAATCATCTCAAGTAGCAAGAAAACTCAAACTAGCACTCCGGCCCTGCCGAGTCTAGTGTAGTAGTAAAACTGGTGTCTTAAAACATAATTTTACTTTCTTTTACCCAGAGATTACCTCACAAGTCAAATCAACCATTTCCAAATTATTTCCATAAAAATGGACCCCCGGGCCATGCAAAGGTTTAGAAACAGTGCCAGTAGGCCCGAAGCAAAAACCACGGTAAAACATGGATAAAACCTCTTTATATGCATGGAAATGGTATGATCACACACAATAGCTGCCCCGCAGCTCACAATCAACCTATCGACCCTGCACAGGCCCACAACTACTCAGCAAGCATAACCAGCCTAGAAGGATAATTCTATGCCCGGGACTCGCGGACATTCCCAAAATCCCACCTTCTATGTTCCAGAGTCAACAAGGTCTCACAAGACCACAAGGGTAAATAAAATATAACGACAGATACTACAAGCAACAGAGGAACAAAAGTAGGCGGACATGAATAACACGGTCGAGGTCTGTGGTGCCAACCTAATAATCCAACCTAAGGATGCCCATTAATACAATTTTATTCTATATATGCGGAGTCTAGGGAAAATAAACCGTAACCTACCTGTCGTCCAATGACAAGATGCTAGAACGATGTCCAAGCTCGAACCACTCCGAGAAAATCCAAAACTAGATGAGAATCGGATTTGGGCTTGAATAACTTGACGTAGATAATTGATTTTCTTTTCGGTGATCCAATAAATGATCAAGATCTTGCTTATTGGAATCAACTTTTAACGTGACAAGCGAATGATGTACTGTGGTAATTTTGCACCACAATTATATTTCAAGAAGTATTAAGCAATGTTGGCAGCAACTTACCTAGCAATTGTTCAATTGCTTTCAGTGAATAGAAAGCAATACTTGAAGTTATCCTTGTTAATGCTGCCTAATTCCAATGCTGCCACAATTCGCTGATAATGCTTGCTGGCCACTCCCTCCACCTACACGTGGAGTGGAGGTGGCAATTGCAAGGCAACAAAATAATATTTTTGTCCCGTTATTTATATATTCGGGTATTGAAAAAATTCATGGTATAATAAATATAATTTTTAAATATGCCATAATCATTAGAAAATCATTTCCAATAAAACCTACTAATTATAATAATAACTTTTAACATAGCTAAATTTATTATCTCCGATAAAATATTATGGTGTATAAAAACCTTATAAAATAAATACATATACAATTATAACATTTCAAAAATATTTCCCATAAACCTTTAAAATATTTTGAAAAGGCAATAATAATATAATTTTTACCAAATTCAACTTTTAAATAAAGTATTTTCAAATACACGCACGATGCTAATAAAATTCTTAAGCTTAGGCTCGTAATTTACCAACGCACGATTTTGATACTCAAGAATTCTCTCGGGATCCTCCCTTATGTTTTATCACTGTTTCAGAACTGAAATGGCGTTTTAAAACGTGAAGTTGAGGCTTAAATTGAGTTTAACCCGACCCGGTTCGCGACCCGTTTCGCAACCCGTTTTCTGCCAGACAGTCCGCGGTAAAACAGTCATAAATTTTTACTCCGAGATCAGTTGGATGTGAGGTTTTGTGCGTTGGAAACTAGACTCGTAGACCTTCAATTTGGTATTTCGGGGGACTTCTAACTCTTTATATATTGGGATAAAAGCCCAGAGACATTTTACCCAAAGTTCAGGAAATTTATTAAAGAACTTACGATAACTTTTGTCGATTTGCTTGACTTCAAAACTTATACGTGGAAATGACCGGAAGGGTCATTACATCATCCACTACTAAAAAGGGCTTTCGTCCTCGAAAGTCAAGGTCAAGGGGGTACCTGAAGGCTCAAACAGCTGCGGATACTGGGCCCGCATAACTCTCTCGGTCTCCCAGGTAGCCTCCTCGACTGGACGGTGCCTCCACTGAACCTTAACAACCGGGATCTCTCGAGACCTCAATCTCCTGACATCTCTGGCCAAAATAGCTGCCGGCTCCTCAACAAAGGCTAAATCCTCACCCAACTGAACTGAATCTCACTGCAACACATGAGACTCATCTGGGACATACCGATGAAACATCGAGACGTGAAATACAGTATGTATAGCCGAAAACATCGGAGGCAAGGCTAGCTGATAGGCAACGCTACCAGCCCTCTGAAGAATCTCAAACGGCCCAATGTATCTGGGGCTAAGCTTGCCCCGCCTACCAAATCTCATCACGCCCTTCATGGGCAATACACAGAGAAACACCAAGTCACCGACACTAAACTCCAAGGCATGAAGCCGACGATCAGCATAACTCTTCTGCCTGCTCTGAGCTGCCCGAAGTCTGTCCTGAATCACTCGGACTCGGTCTAAAGAATCTCGAAGCAAATCTATGCTATGTGGCCCAGCACTAAAACCATAAGACCAACCTACCGGTGATTGCAACGCCTGCCATACAAAGCCTTAAAAGGTGCCATGCCAATACTCGAATGGAAGCTGTTATTATAAGCAAACTCTGCCAAGGGAACAAACTGATCCCAAGAACCTCCAAAGTCAAGAACACAGGCCCGAAGCATGTCCTCCAGAATCTGAATGGTCCTCTCGGACTGGCCATCTGTCTGAGGGTGGAAAGCGATACTAAGATGAACCTCTGTACCCAAATCTCGCTGAATAGCCCTCAAGAACTGAGATGTGAACTGAGTGCCGCGGTCTGAAATGATAGAAGCTGGGACCCTATGCAACCGAACAATCTCACGAAGGTAGATCTGAGCTAACCTCTCTGCACCATAAGAAGTATGAACCGGCAAGAAATGTGCTGACTTAGTCAGCCTATCAACAATCACCCATATGGAATCAAACCCATGAGAAGTACGAGGCAAACCAACAATGAAGTCCATAGTGATCCCTTCCCACTTCCACTCAGGAATGGAAAGTCGCTGCATCAAACCACCAGGTCTCATGTGCTCGAACTTAACCTGCTGGCAGTTCAAGCACCGAGATACGAACTCTGCTATATCCCGCTTCATACCACTCCACCAGTAAAGCTGTCTCAAGTCTCTATACATCTTCGCTGTGCCAGGGTGAATGGAGTATCTAGTACAATGTGCCTCATAAAGTATCACCTGAATCAAATCACTAATCCTCGGAACACAAAGGCGACTATCAAACCTCAGAACCCCATCTGAATCTAGAGTAGCCCGACTGGTCTCACCCTGAAGAACCCGATCACGAAGGTCACACAACTGCTGATCCTCAAACTGACGGCTCTGAATCTGATCAATCAAGGTAGAACGAACCTCAATGCTGGCGAGGACTCTGCTAGGATCCGACAAGTCAAGCCTAACCAGACGGTTAGCCAAGGACTGGATGTCCAAGGCCAACGGTCGCTTTGAAACTGAGAGAGAAGCTAGGCTACCCATACTCACTGTCTTACGACTCAAGGCATCCGCTACCATGTTTGCCTTGCCCGGATGATACAGAATAGTGAAGTCATAGTCCTTCAGTAACTCGATCCATCTCCTCTGTCTCGAGTTCAACTCCCGCTGACTCGTGATATACTGAAGACTACGGTGATCGGTGAAGATATCACAGTGAACTCCATATAAGTAATGCCTCCAGATCTTGAGCGCGAAAACTACCGCCGCCAACTCTAAGTCATGAGTGGGGTAGTTGCACTCGTGAACCTTCAGCTGCCTCGACGCATATGCTATTACTCGACCCTGCTGCATCAACACACAACCAAGACCACCCCAGAAGCATCACAATACACGGAGAAGCTCTGACCCTCAACCGGCAAAGTCAAAACTGGAGCTGAAGTCAATAAGGCCTTAAGCCTCTGGAAGCTATCCTCACACTGATCCGACCACTGAAATGGGACATCCTTCCTAGTCAGCATAGTCAAGGGTGCTGCTATGGAAGAAAATCCCTCAACGAACCGTCTGTAGTAACCTGCTAACCCAATAAAGCTGCGAACCTCAGTAACAGTAGTAGGTCTAGGCCACTCACAAACCGCTGAAATCTTTCCCGGATCAACCCTAATCCCATCCTTAGACACCACGTGCCCTAGGAATGCAACTGACTCAAGCCAAAACTCGCACTTTGAGAACTTGGCATAAAGCCGATGATCTCTCAAAGTCTGGAGTATAACCCTCAAGTGCTGCTCATGCTCATCTCTACTATGCGAGTATACCAAGATGTCGTCTATAAAAACTATCACAAATGAGTCCAAATACGGGCCAAGAACCCTGTGCATCAAGTTCATAAAGGCTGCGGGGGCATTAGTCAACCCAAAAGACATCACCAGGAACTCATAATGGCCATAACGTGTCCTGAATGCTGTCTTAGGGATGTCCTCCGCCCTAATCCTCAACTGATGGTAGCCAGACCTCAAATCAATCTTCGAAAACACAACTGAACCCTGAAGCTGGTCAAACAAATCATCAATCCTCGGCATCGGATACCTATTCTTCACTGTCACCCTATTCAGCTGCCGATAATCAATACACATGCGCATAGACCCATCCTTCTTCTTCACGAAGAGAACAGGAGCACCCCACGGTGACACACTAGGTCTAATAAACCCCATAGCTAACAGATCCTGGAGCTGCTCCTTAAGCTCCCTCAACTCAGCAGGAGCCATACGGTAAGGAGAAATAGAAATGGGCCTAGTGCCCGGCTCTAACTCAATAGCAAAATCAATATCTCTCTCAGGTGGAAGGCCTGGCAGGTCGGTAGGAAACACATCGAGGAAGTCTCTAACCCACAGGAACAGACTCAGGAGAAGTGGGGTCAGCACTAACATCTCGGACATATGCTAGATAAGCTAAACACCCACGGGAAATAAACTTCCTAGCTCGAAGACAAGAGATGATCCCAGATGGTGCATGGCTAACAGAACCCTGCCACACAACCGGGGATACACCGGGCACAGCTATGGTAATGGTCTTGGCATAACAATCCAAAACCACACGGTGAGGGGATAACCAGTCCATGCCCAGTATCACATCAAAATCTAGCATATCAAGAATCATCAAATCACCCCAAGTCTCTGAATCACCAATAGATAACATACAGGATCTCACAATCCGATCCACTACTAAAGAATCTCCTACTGGGGTCGAAACAGAAACATGAACAGATAATGGCTCACTAGCCAACCCCAAACAAGGCACAAAGTAGGCAGATACATATGAACAAGTGGATCCAGGATCAAATAAGGCCATAGCAGACTGATGGCACACAGAAATCATACCTGTAATCACAGCATCTGAGGCCTCTGCCTCTGGTCTCCTAGGGACCGCGTAAAACTGACGACGACCTCCACCTGCCCGACCGCCATCCCTACCACCTGCTCTGCCATGTGGCACACCACCTCTACTCTGACGACCACCCCCTCTAGCCGGGGGCTGAACTACCCGTAAAGGCTCGGCCAACTGGACTGTACCCTGCTGAGGGCAATCTCTAGAAAAGTGACCTATCGCACCACAAGTAAAACAAGCCCCTGACGGCCTACTCAGTCGAGATGAACCCGCAAATCCCGAATGACCACCACGACCTGATGCCCCAGAAACTGTACCCCTCGAAGACTGGTCGCTATAGCCCTGATGGATGCTCTGACCCTGCTCGAACTGGGTACTACCGAAAGTCTGAAGGGAAGCCTGAACCGGTCGGCTGGACTGACCCTGGTACTGCTGTGGCTGATAACTCTGGCTCCACTGGCCAGGACCTCTACCACCATATCTGGAACCACTATAGACACCCTGATGCCGAGGCCTCTTATCTCTGGACCCCTGATCATGTCGCTGTATGTCCTCCACAGTGCGGCCATAGTCTACAATGGCCTGGAATGATCGACCACTGGCAATCAATATCTCAGCTGGCTGCCTGATCTCTGGCCTCAACCCCCATACAAATTTGCGAATCCTATCTGCCTCGGTAGGAATGATCATAGCTCCGAAAGGTGCTAGCTGATGAAAGCGGGTCTCATACTTCGAGATAGTCATAGATCCCTGCACAAGGTGAGTGAACTGCTCCCTGCGACGCTCCTGATCACTCTGGGGTAGGAACTTGGCCATAAAGGCCTCATAAAACTCAGACCAGGTCAAAGGAGGTGACGATGGTGATCTACAAGCAACCTGGGCCCTCCACCATAACTTCGCTGGGCCCTCCAACGGATAGGTAGTATAACCAACCCCGTGAGTCTCCAACAAACCCAAATGATGCAACATCTCCTCACAGGTAGTAATAAAGTCATGTGGATCCTGTCCAGAAGTACCGGCAAACCTCGGAGGTGCTAACTTCAAAAACCTACCCAACGCCTTCTGCTCTATCTCTGTCATAACTGGGCGAGGAGCAAGAGGCTGTGCAACAGATGGGACCAGAATGACCTCCGCACGGGGAGCCATTGTAGCCGGCTGCGCTCCTAAGCTCTGTGAACCCAGGGTTGCCCCCTGAGCGCATGTCTGCGCTACCTCGGAAGGCCGCTCTCCAATCACACCCAAAAGCTGTAATAGTAATCCCCGAATATCTGGAGACTGAGCTGCGGCTGGAGCTGGCACAGAAGTGGGCACTGGAGCTGGTGCTGGAGCTGGCGCTGGAGCTGGCGCTGGAGCTGGCGCTGGAGCTGGAGCTGGAGCTGGCACTGGAGCTGGCAGTGGAACGGGAGGCTCATCCTCGCGTGATGCCGATGATCTCGTACGAACCATCTGCGGAAGAATGAAGTAGAACAAATGAGATTTCCAGAAACTTCAAGGGTTGTACGCACGACACAGAAGCAATGAGGGAGTCAAATTTCCTAAAATGCCACTGTAGCCTCCCAAAGATTGAGTACGGACGTCTCCGCCCCGATCCGCAGGACTCTACTAGACATTGGCTCCTATACCGATGACACCGGTGAACCTAAAGCTCTGATACCAAGTTGTCACGACCAATTTTCTCGGTCATGATGGCACCTACAACCCCCGGTAGGTGAACCAATCCCCGTAGCCCAGAACAGTTAGTAATGGGCTACTATCTAGAAAATAAGGGAACAAGACAAATAAAATAGATAACAGGGATATAAATATATACATATGCGAAAACTAAACCAAACCCCAAGACCTGGTATCATAGTACAGAGCCAAACTACATACATGGAGTGCAAATAAACCAAAACTATATATAGAGATGTCTCTGAATGGTAATAGAGTACATGAAGCAAAAGATAAACTAAAGCTAAGCCCCGATCGCCAAGAGCTCACCCTCAGCCTGAAGTAGTCTCCAACAGATCTCCAAGCACGAATCACAACGGTCTAACGGCGATGGCCCACGCTAGGATCTGCACCCAAAGATGCAGGGGGTAGAGGTGAGCACCAAATGCGAAGCATAAGGTACCGAGTAGGTATCATAGGCCGACTGGGCACATATAAGAGAAAAGCGTAGTAATAGACAGAATAGAAGCAAGCAGTCACGGAAATCAATGAAAGGTACACAGGAACTAGCCCAGAGGGAAATCAGCAGAACCACATATGAGGCTAGTAAGCAGAATATACACACCATAGGCATAGGTGAAAGTAAGAAATAACGCACCTGGGGTCCTTGCAACAACAGTGTATACAAAATAAGTTTACGAAATGGACGGTATACCGGTAACCTCAAGTATAAGAAGAAGAGAGAAAGAGTAATAATAGGCATGCTCAGAGACATGAATCAAACCCAACTAATCATGCCAATCTCATACTTATACATAATAGAGAACAATTCTGTAAGTAAATAGCAAAAGTCTACCTACAGTCCCCCGGCCGCCCATACAACCGAGGAACACAAACAAGTGAAAACAAACCCTCCGGCATCCCATACTACCGGAGCGTACAATCAACAAACAACAAACAAGGGTGAGCCTCAAACAATGAATGATATGATGCATGAAGATCTCAAGTGCCATGGTATCTCTGTATGTACCTCCTCCGGCGCCAATCCGGCCCAGCAGGTAGGTTCCATGGAAGGACACTGCCCGTATACCTCTACTCCACCGTATACCCCTCCTCCGGCACACGCAGCACGTAGCCCCTGGCCCGGATGGCAAGGTCCATGGAGGTCCCCGACCCCATACTAAAACTCAGTATCAGAACATATCGTCCGGAAGCAAGTCCGGTATCAGGATGGAGACCCAGTCTCGAATATGCAATGCCCAGACCCTGTCCAGGACTAAAGTAGTAGGAAAATATCTCAAAAACCCCTCCAAGGGTGCCCGGGCTTAACCGGGTCTAAACAGTAAAAAGTCATCTCAGGTGCTCGGTCCGACCGAGGCTAAAAATCATCTCAAGTAGCAAGAGAACTCAACTAGCACTCCGGCCCTGCCGAGTCTAGTGTAGTAGTAAAACTGGTGTCTTAAAACATAATTTTACTTTCTTTTACCCAAGAATACTCACAAGTCAAATCAACCATTTCCATAAAAAATGGGCCCCCCGGGCCATGCAAGGTTTAGAAAACAGTGCCAGTAGGCCCGAAGCCAAAACCACGGTAAAACATGGATAAAACCTCTTTATATGCATGGAAATGGTATGATCACACACAATAGCTACCCCACAACTCACAATCAACCTATCGACCCTGCACAGGCCCACAACTACTCAGCAAGCATAACCAGCCTAGAAGGATAATTCTATGCCCGGGACTCGCGGACATTCCCAAAATCCCACCTTCTATGTTCCAGAGTCAACAAGGACTCACAGGACCACAAGGGTAAATAAAATATAACGACAAATACTACAAGCAACGGAGGAACAAAAGTAGGCGGACATGAATAACGCGGTCGAGGTCTGTGGTGCCAAACCTAATAATCCAACCCAAGGATGCCCATTAATACAATTTTATTCTATATATGCGGAGTCTAGGGAAAATAAACCGTAACCTACCTGTCGTCCGATGACAAGATGCTAGAACGATGTCCAAGCTCGAACCACTCCGAGAAAATCCAAAACTAGATCAGAATCGGATTTGGGCTTGAATAACTTGACGTAGATAATTGATTTTTTTTTCGGTGATCCAATAAATGATCAAGATCTTGCTTATTGGAATCAACTTTTAACGTGACAAGCGAATGATGTACTGTGGTAATTTTGCACCACAATTATATTTCAAGAAGTATTAAGCAATGTTGGCAGCAACTTACCTAGCAATTGTTCAATTGCTTTCAGTGAATAGAAAGCAATACTTGAAGTTATCCTTGTTAATGCTGCCTAATTCCAATGCTGCCACAATTCGCTGATAATGCTTGCTGGCCACTCCCTCCACCTACACGTGGAGTGGAGGTGGCAATTGCAAGGCAACAAAATAATATTTTTTTCCCGTTATTTATATATTCGGGTATTGCAAAAATTCATGGTATAATAAATATAATTTTTAAATATACCATAATCATTAGAAAATTATTTCCAATAAAACCTACTATATTATAATAATAACTTTTAACATAGCTAAATTTATTATCTCCGATAAAATATTATGGTGTATAAAAACCTTATAAAATAAATACATATACAATTATAACGTTTCAAAAATATTTCCCATAAACCTTTAAAATATTTTGAAAAGGCAATAATAATATAATTTTTACCAAATTCAACTTTTAAATAAAGTATTTTCAAATACACGCACGATGCTAATAAAATTCTTAAGCTTAGGCTCGTAATTTACCAACGCACGATTTTGATACTCAAGAATTCTCTCGGGATCCTCCCTTATGTTTTATCACTGTTTCAGAACTGAAATGGCGTTTTAAAACGTGAAGTTGAGGCTTAAATCAAGTTTAACCCGACCCGATTCGCGACCCGTTTCGCAACCCGTTTTCTGCCAGACAGTCCGCGGTAAAACAGTCATAACTTTTTACTCCGAGATCAGTTGGATGTGAGGTTTTGTGCGTTGGAAACTAGACTCGTAGACCTTCGATTTGGTATTTCGGGGGACTTCTAACTCTTTATATATTGGGACAAAAGCCCAGAGACATTTTACCCAAAGTTCAGGAAATTTATTAAAGAACTTACGATAACTTTTGTCGATTTGCTTGACTTCAAAACTTATACGTGGAAATGACTGGAAGGGTCATTACAACTAGAGAGGCTGATGTTTCCTCGAGGGTGACTTCATCCATTATGACGAGTGAAATGAGGCAAAAAGAAGAGGATAGTGATGAAACAATGTCCAAGATGTTGATGCAAATCGATCTGTTGGCTAAACATATGATAGGGGCTAGAAATAAAAGTGTGAATGCTGTGGGGACTTACGGTCCTAGAGGTCATGAGGAAGGTGTGTATTCCCTTATGGATGAGGAGGCATGTTATCTTGAGGTCAGTTCTTGACCTGGATACCAAGGTACCAACCAAGGTCCTTGGAATACGAGAGATTAGAACCAAGGTTAGAACAGGGATAAAGGAAATCAATGGAGAGATAGTGAGCCAGCTAGAGGCCGTGAAGGTCCATGGCATGATCATGAAAGAGACGGTGATTATTACAATCATAATATTAAAAATCCTTATGTGCCTCCACCAAAGGCCGATGTGTCTCCCTACCAACCAACAGTGAGTAACCCCGGACATTCTAAGATTGAGGACATATCGTCCCAAGTCTTGAAAAGAGTTGAATTGACTAATAGAGGGGTGAAAGAATTAAAAAGTGAGGTGTACACTCTTCACCAAATGGTGAGCTCCCATTCAACATCTATAAAGCACCTAGAAGCCCAAATAAACCACCTCTTCTCATAAATAAACCCACGTATGAAAGGTACCTGTGATGCCCCGAGGCTACCCCCTGGACGTAACATAGTGCTTAGTGTCATAAGTGACTCCAAGCTAACCCATGGTCTGACATGCATAGACAATTTTAGTTATAAACATATACTGGGCGGAAGCTGAAAACAATTTAATACCTGAAGTGGGAAAAAACCCAAAACATGTCTGAATATAAAATATATAGAGATTATAGTGATGACTGAAAAAACACTAACAAATTAATAGCTAAATCTAGTCTATGTCTGAAAGCCTCTAATTGATATGAGTTGCTGGGACATGCCCCCAGCTAACTCTAATAACCTGAAAGTGAAAAGTAAAGACTGAAAGTGAAAGCATGACTATCGTCCTCGAGCTATGAGGACTCACCACTGGGCTGCTGAGTAAGAACTGGAAATCGAGCTAAGCGTGGTCTGGATGCTGAGCGCCTGAACCTATATCATGAAATGATGTAGCATAAAATATACATCAGTACTTTGGATGTACTGAGCATGCAAGATGTGTAACCAAAGCTGTAAAACATGAATACTGATAGAGAAGTATATATTGAAACATGAACTGAAGAATAATTGTATGCAATGACCAAGTAACTGAACATGAATATCATAACATGCTGATCTGAACTAAATAAATGAATACATGGTGAATGCAATATGAGTCTGAATGTGGGAGATACTATTAACTGACATACCCCAAGCTGAACTAACTATGAGGCCATCATGTAACCCTGGGTGGAAGGGTGTTCATACCTTGCCAAGGGTATGAGCAGGTCTGAAGTAGATCCACTAAACTGATGTCCACAAGGGACAAGGGTAACCAACCTAATCTGAAAGCTGACCCCTTTCATACCTACGGTGGTGCTGTAGTTCTGGGAGTTGGGGACTGCTACTAAAGGTCTCAGCCTATTCTGACAGCTAAGCCTTTATCCCCTCATCCGCTCGTTACTAAGTCTACTCCCAACTGAATGTAAGAAATAAATGCAGACCGAAATACTGGATAGCTCACAACTGATAATCATCTGAGAATGCAACAAATATATGTACTGAAAAATAAGGGCATTCTGTTCTGAAACATGATTGTATGAATTGTCTGCCTAGCAAGTAAAAATTATGGATACTGAATTTCAATACAATCTAGGGTTACTGAATTCTGTACGTGTGACTGTGGTACCTCACCAAGAAGATGTAATTAATAACCTTTAAACAATAGCATCTGAATTGAAAGGAATCCCTAAGATTTAGGAACCCTAGGTATGAATATTTCATGAAGAACTGACTGAATTCTAGGTACCTAATGGGTGAAAGGAACCCATTAGTGAAATTCCACATACCTAGAAGAAGATTCTACGGTTGAACCTTTGGATTTGGGGCTGAGCTTGAAGAAAACCCTCTTGCTTGTTCTTGAGGGGAAACACTTCTTTTCTTGCTTGAAACTGCTAAGTGTCGATTTAGTTTTGGAGTAATGAGGGAAAAAGAGTAAATATCCTTTAATTATACCCAAAACAACTTAGGATCAGAGTTAAAAGAATTGGGAAAAAACCAGAATGCCCCTAACTTAAAACAGAAATTTCAGACTTTCTTCCACCGAACAGGCTGCCCGACGAGCATCGAACTTGAGATGGCCCATCAACCAAGGCATCAGAACAGGACAAAATAGGCTGGACCTCTGGACAGTCCCCACGATGGCTCCCACGGCCCGTTGCATCCACGGCGATCGTGGTGGTTGCCTGTCTGGGCTGAGGAGACTTGGAAAAGGGCTCTGGCAGTTTTCCATGGGCTGTCCCATAGCCCGTTAGACCTTTGACACTCGTGGGGACCCTTGTCTGGTAGAGGCAGGCTTGACTGAGCTTTTGGAATCTTCCCATGGGGACCCCGACGGGCCGTCGTGGCTACGATGCCCGCGGTTCAGCCCGTGGCGCCTGACTGGAGATGGTATTTCTTTGAGTTCTTCTGAGTTATGGGTTTTAAATGCTGGTATGAATTTTGAGGTGTTACAATATCCCCCCTTGGGATCATTTTTCCTCGAGCAAAGACTAATTAAGCTGAGTTTGGAGGGAAAGAGCTGCAATCCCTACCAACTGATTACTGGAAGCTGATATCCAACTGAGTCTAGTTCTAAGTACATGAAAGCATGTTGAAAATACTGGAATAAGTAGGAAAACATGATTCTGAGACTAACATGCATATGAGGAGACAGAAGGACTGGAGAGGAACTATTACCTCAAGTTAAAACTGAGTCGGGAGGAAAGAGGTGAGGATACTTGGCTATCAGGGATGCTTCTGCTTCCCAAGTAGCTCCTTTAACTGACTGGTTCCTTCATAAAACTTTCACCGAAGCGACTTCCTTATTTCTCAACCTACGAACCTGATAGTCAAGAATTTCAACTGTAACCTCCTCATAGGTGAGGCTATCCTTCACAACAACACTTTCTAAGGGCACAATCAATGTCGAATCACCAATACACTTCTTCAATAATGAAATATGGAAAACTGGGTGAACCACTGCTAATTCTACTGGAAACTCCAACTCATAGGCCACATTACCAATCTTTTTCAAGATTCTGTAAGGACCTACATATCTGGGACTGAGCTTCCCTCTCTTGCCAAATCTCATCACACCCTTCATGGGCGACATTTTCAGGAAAACCCAATCATCTATTTCAAACTCTAAGTCCCTTCTCCTCATATCTGCATAGGACTTCTGACGATTGTGAGCTGTTTTTAGTATTTCTCAAATGAGCTAAACTTTCTCCATAGCCTCATGATCTGAAACCGTCTAAATCAAGGTTGCGTCACCTACTTTGAACCAACCAACTGGTGACCTGCATCTATGCCTATAAAGTGCCTCATAAGGGGCCATCTGAATACTGGAGTGGAATCTGTTATTATAGGTGAACTGTATGAGAGGTAGGTGATCATCCCAACTACCTTTGAAATCGATCACGCAAGCTCTCAGCATATCTTCTAAGGTCTGAATGGTACACTCTACCTGACTATCCGTCTACGGGTGAAATGCTATACTAAGATTTACCTGAGTACCAAAACCTTTCTAAATGACCTCTAGAAATGACATGTAAACTGAGGACCCCTATCTGAGATGATAGACAAAAGAACCTCATGTAACCTGACTATCTCGCAGATGTAGAGTTTGACATAGTCCTCCGCTAAATCTGTAGTCTTGACAGCGAAGAAGTGAGCTGACTTAGTAACTCTGACCACTATCACCCAAATGGAGTCGTGCTATCTGCGAGCATGAGGTAAACCTGTAATGAAGTCCATGTTAATCACCTCCCATTTCCAAATAGGAATGCTAATATCCTAAGTCACACCTCCTGGTTTCTGATGTTCTACCTTGATCTGTTGACAATTGGAACACTTAGCCACAAAATTTGCAATGTCCCTCTTCATGACGTTCCACCAATAGACTTTTCATTGATCATGGTACATCTTAGTGGCACCAGGATGAATGGAATATCTAGAATTATAGGCTTCTGTAAGGATCTGCTACCTCAACTCACCCACGTTAGGTACACATAAATTACCTTGGTAGCGAAGCACACCATCTCTCCCTTGGGAGAAAATCTTTACTCTCTGCTGATGAACTACACCCTTTAACTGAAGTAATATGGGATCACTGTCCTGTTTCTCTTTAACCTCCACTACTAATGAAGATTTTGACCCATTCTGTACTATCACACCACCATATGTCGTGTCCATAAGGCAAACTCCTAAACGAGCAAGCCTGTGAACATCTCTGGATAATTCTTTCTTCTGTTCCTCAATATGTGACACACTACCCATGGACAGTCTACTGAGAGCATCACCCACTACATTGGCCTTACCTGGATAGTAGAGCACATTCATATCATAGTCCTTGAGGAACTAAAGCCACCTTCTCTGATGAAGATTCAACTCTTTCTGGGTGAACACATATTGTATTCTCTTATGGTTTGTGAACACATCTACGTGAACACCATATAAGTTATGCCTCTAAATCTTTAGGGCAAATACAACTGCTGCAAGCTCAAGGTCATGAGTCAGATAATTCTTCTCATGAATCTTAAGATGTCTGGATTCATAGGGTATGACCTTACCACGCTGCATCAAAACACAACCTAAGCTAACTATAGACGTATCACAATATACCACAAAATCGTCCATACCCTATAGCAGAGTTAGAACGAGAGATGTAGTCAACCAAGTCTTCAACTCAAGGAATCTTTTCTCATACTCGTATGACCATTGAAACTTGATCTTTTTCTGGGTCAACTTGGTCAATGAGGCAGCCATGGAAGAAAATCCTTCAAAGAATCTCCTGTAGTATCCAACCAACCCCAAGAAACTCCTAATGTCTGATGGAGAAGTGGGTCTAGGACAACTATTTACTGCCTCTATCTTCTGAGAATCCACTTGAATTCCTTCACTGGATACCACATGACTAAGGAAAGCAACAGATTGCAACCAAAATTCACACTTGCTGAAATTAGCGAATAACTGGTGATCCTTGAGAGTTTGCAGAACAACCCTCAGATGAGTCACATGCTCCTTCTCATTTCGAGAATATACGAGAACATCATCAATGAGGACGATGATAAAAAAGTCCAAATACTGTTTGAACACCCTCTTCATTTGATCTATGAAAGCTGCAGGAGCATTGGTTAGTCCAAAAGACATAACTACAAATTCATAGGGACTATACTGAGTCCTGAAGGCTGTCTTTGGGATGTCACTATCTCTGACTCTGAGCTGATGATAGCCCGATTTGAAGTTTATCTTGGAAAAATGACAAGCACCCTGAAGTTGGTAGAAAAAGTCATCAATCCTGGGGATGGGATATTTATTCTTGATTGTGAATTTGTTCAACTGACGCTAGTCGATGCACATCCTGAGAGAACCATCTTTCTTGCGCACGAAGAGAACTGAAGCACCTCATGGAGAGATGCTGGGTCTGATGAACCCCTTATCTAGAAGGTCTTTCAAATATTCTTTCAATTCCTTAAGCTCAGCTGGAGCCATTCTGAAGGAGGAATTGAGATAGGCTGGGTATCTGGAAGGAGATCTATTCCAAAGTTGATTTCCCTTTCGGGAGGAACTCTGGGAAGATCTTCTGGAAATACTTCTGGGAATTCATTCACTACAGGGACTGACTCAAGAGTTGGGGTTTCGGAGTTTGAATCCTTAACTCGAACAAGATGATAGATATACCCTCCGTAAATTATTTTTCTGGCCTTAAGGTAAGATATGAATTGACCTACAGGCACTGAGGTACTGCCCTTCCATTCTAAGACTAGCTCATTTGGAAACTGAAACCGAACGATCCTAGTTCTGCAATCGACTGAGGCATAATAGGAATGTAACCAATCCATGCCTAGAATTATATCGAAGTCAGTCATTTCTAACTCTACAAGGTCAACTAAGCTGACTTTCTAGGAAACTGTGATAGGGAAATTTTTGTATACCTGTCTAGCTATAACATGATGACCAACTGGAGTAGAGACTGAGAAGGGTTCTGAAAGACTTTCTGGACTAACACTGAAATTCACTGCTATATAAGTAGTTACAAAGGCGAGTGTAGCCCCTGGTTCTAACAATGAATAAATATCTAAATAGAAGACTTGTAATGTACCCATGACCATATCAGGAGAATCCTCTTGGTCCTATCGAGACTGAAGAGCATACAACCTGTTTAGGCACTGACCACCATTTGTACTAGACGAGGCACCTTGCTGAGTGGAGCGACCCGCTGAAGCTACTGTAGAACTGGCCTGATTCTGAGTGCGAGCATCCTTGCCCTTCTAAGAAGTTGTTGGACAATCCCTCAATCTGTGGCCTGGATTGCCACACACAAAACAATTCCCACTACCTACCATAGATTCACCTTGGTGGTTCCTACCATACTTATTGCAAACTAGATGAGTGCGCCCGCTAGTTACTGTACCTTGGGACTTAGAGCGTGGCGCTCTATCCCATCGATCTTGTCTGAATTTTAGCACAGGGGAACTAGCAGAAGATGGAGCTGGAACTGAAGATTTTTGATAGAATTGAGAGCGGTCACCACCCTCTGACCTCTGCTGAGAGTAGTTGAAATCACTTGTCCTAGACCTCTTACTGTTTCCTCCGTTCTCTTTGATTTTCTCTTCCTTAATATGCTGAGCATAAATAACCAACCTAGAGATGTCCATTTCCTTAACAAGAATGTAAATCTTTCATTCCTTGACCATATCATTATCGAACACACCAGATATGAACTTACTCATGCGGTCCCTGGAGTCATCTACTATTGCTGGGGCATACTTAGACAGTTGTGTGACCTTGAGTGCATACTCCTTCACACTCATATCATTCTGCTTCAAGTTTATGAATTCCTGGACCTTGGCTTCTCTGAGTTCAAGTGGGAAGAACCTGTCAAAAAATGCAGTCTTGAACTGGTTTCAATCCACCAGACCTGCATTTGCACAATGAGACTCCTTCCACTGCTAGTACCAAGTGTAAACCACTCCCTTCAACTGGTAGGCAACCAAATCTTCACTCTCAACTGGGGTGATACCCATAATGCCAATTACTTTCTGAATGTTATCGAGAAACTCCTGTGGATCCTCTTCTGACTTGGACCCTTGGAATGCTGGAGGGTTCATCCGAGTGAAGTCCTGGATCCTAGCTGCAGAATTATTAGTCTGAGGTGGAGCTGGTGCCACATTCTGTTGATTCACCTGAGTGGTTATGACCTGAGCAAACACTTGGAATGCAGCCCTGAATTCAGCATGCGCGACTTGCTCATTCAATGGGTCTGCGAGAGTTGCTCGTGCTGGCTGATTCCAGGCGTTAGCTCTTTTTGGAGGCATTTTTTGAAATGCAAAGAGCATGAGTTAGAATGAGATTAAATAGAGTTCATACTACATAGAACGAGCTGGAAAAGAATGAAGGGAAGTTTTTCCTAATGACATCTCATAGCTTCTCCCCCATAGGTGTGGCGCTTCACACACGAAGAAGACTCTACCTGATGCGACTTTCAGACTCCCTAGGACACTTAAACCTGATGCTCTGATACCAAGTTTGTCATGCCCCCGGGATACCCCCTGGATGTAACACGGTGCTTAGTGTCACAAATGACTCCAAGTTAACCCATGGTCTGGCATGTCTAGATAATTTCAGTTAAAAACATATACTAGGAGGAAGCTGAAAACAATTTAATACCTGAAGTGGGAAAAAGACCAAAACATGTCTAAAAATAAAATATGTAGAGATTATAGTGATGACTGAAAACAACACTAAAAACTTAATAGCTAAATCTAGTCTATGTCTGAAAGCCTGTAATTGATATGAGTTGCTTGGACATGCCCCCTGCTAACTCTAATAACCTGAAACTGAAAAGTAAAGACTGAAAGTGAAAGCATGACTATTGTCCTCGAGCTATGAGGACTCACCACTGGGCTGCTGAGTAAGAAATGGAAATCGATCTAAGCGCGGTCTGGATGTTGAGCGCCTGAACCTACATCATGAAATGATGTAGCATAAAATATGCGTCAGTCCTTCGGATGTACCGAGCATGCAGGATGTGTAACCAAAGCTCTAAAATATGAATACTGATAGAGAAGTATATATTGAAATATGAAATGAAGAATAATTGTATGCCATGACCAAGTAACTGAACATGAATATCATAATATGTTGATCTGAACTGGATAACTGAATACATGGTCAATGCAATACGAGTCTGACTGTGGGAGATACTATTAACCGACATACCCCAAGCTGAACTAACTATGAGGCCATCTTGTAACCCTGGGTGGAAGGGTGTTCATACCTTGCCAAGGGTATGAACAAGTTTGAAGTAGATCCACTAAACTGATGTCCACAAGGGACAAAGGTAACCAACCTAATCTGACAGCTGAATCCTTTCATACCTATGGTGGCGCTGTAGTTCTGGGAGTTGGGGACTGCTACTAAATGTCTCAGCCTATTCTGACAACTAAGCCTTCATCCCCTCGTCTGCTCGGTACTAAGTCTACTCCCAACTGAACGTAAGAAATAAATACAGACTGAAATACTGGATAGCTCACAACTGGTAATCATTTGAGAATGTAACATATATATATACTGAAACATAAGGGCATTCTGTTCTGAAACATGATTGTCTGAATTTTCTGATTAGCAAGTACAAATTATGGATACTGAATTTCAATACAAGCTAGGGTTACTAAATTCTGTTCGTGTGACTGTGGTACTTCTCCAAGAACATGTAATTAATAACCTCTAAACAATAGCATCTGACTGAAAGGAATCCTTAAGATATAGGAACCCTAGGTTTGAATATTTCATGAAGAACTGAAGAACTGACTGAATTTTAGGGACCTAATGGGTGAAAGGAACCCACTAGTGAAATCCCACATACCTGAAAGAAGATTCTATGGTTGAACCTTTAGATTTGGGGCTGAGCTTGAAAAAAACCCTCCTGCTTATTCTTGAGAGGAAACACTTCTTTTCTTGCTTGAAACTTCTAAGTGTTGATTTAGTTTTGGAGTAATGAGGGAAAAAGAGTAAACACCCTTTAATTAATCCCAACATGACTTAGGATCGGAGTTAAAAGAATTGGAAAAAACCCAGAATGCCACCAACTTAAAATAGAAATTTCAGACTTTCTTCCACCGGACGGGCCCCCGACGGGCATCGAAACTGAGACATCCCATCGGCCAGGGCATCGAAATAGGGAAGACTAGGCTGGCCCTCTAGACAGTCCCCACAATGGCTCCCATAACCCATCACGTCTACGACGGCTTTGGTGGTTGCCCATCGGGGATGAGGAGACATGGAAAGGGGCTCTAGCAGTTTTCCATGGGCTGCCAAATGGTCCGTCAGACCTCCGATGCCCCTGAGGACCACCATCTGGTAGAGTCAGGCTTGACTGAGCCTCTGGGATCTTCCCGCAGGGACCCAACGAGCCATCATGGCCACGATACCCATGGGTCAGCCTGTGGGTCCTGACTGGAGATGGAAATTTTCTGAGTTCTTCTGAGTTCTGGGTTTTAAATGCTGGTATGAATTCTGGGGTGTTATGGTACCCTTCCAAGTGACACACTTGCAAACCCAAAAAATGATGGTTATGTGATGGAAATATTCACTCGGAGTGGAAGGATTCTTAGTGGGGTAAAAAAGCCAAATATTGAGGTTGTTGGGTAGCATGCGGACAAGACACAAGAGGATGTCGTGGTTGAGAACGAAGTTGATGAGAATCCAAATATTAGGGTGAAGCTTAGTGCACCCAATGTGATTGAAAATGATGAAGATCCACATGAAGAGAAGGATGAGAGTGAGTCTCCTTCTCAAATTGCTATCAGAATTGAGGAGGATGATCCAAGTGTGGCACAACAATTGCCAAAGGGACTCCCCTCCATACCCTCAGATATTGACCAAGAAAAAGGAATATACTCAATTCAAAAAGTTTATCGACATGTTTAGAAAGCTAGCCATTAATATTCCTTTGGTTGATGCTCTTACACAAATGGCCGAGGTATGCAAAGTTTATGAAGAAGTTGTTGAAAAAGAAGTGAGTGGTTGAAGTGGGGACGGTGGAAGTTTCCCACAGCTGTAGCACGGTGATGACAAGCAACATTTCCCTCAAACGGGAAGATCCGGGAGCCTTCACTATCCTGTGTACTATTAGAGTGTTTTTGCTTAGAAAGGCATTATGTGATCTTGGGGCAAGTATAAACTTGATGCCTCTTGTGATTTTTCAATAAGTTAGGCTTAGGTACCCCTAGGCCAATAACAATGAGATTAATAATGAACGATTATTTTATTAAATTCTCGGTGTGGATATTGTTCGATGTGTTAGTCAAGGTGGACAAGTTCATCCTACCAGCCGACTTTATAGTTTTGGATTGTGACATTGATCTTGAGGTGTCCATCATTTTGGGCTGACCACTGTTGGCAACTAGGAGAGCTTTGGTTGATGTGGAGCTCTGGGAGCTCAAGTTCTGTGTGGGGAGCGAGAAAGTTACATTAACCGTATGCGAACCTACCAAACCACTGGATGAATTTAGAGTTGTGTCTGTGATCAATGCCAAGGGCAAGTTGGTTAAAGACCTTGGTGAGTGTGAGATGAAGAAGGTTCCTGAATCTATGGTGTTGTCTATTTGGCAACAAGATGAAATGATGAAGATTTTGAGGAAGCACTTCCATCACTTTTGATGGGTCCACGCCAATTGTATTGGCATGCTTCTAGGAAATGATTGAAGATTGAGGTACTATCATCGAGCCGCGATGTAACATCAAGCGCTTCTAGGGAGGCAACCCAAGTGTTTTTACTTTTTATTTTTTTTACTTTTTGTTGTTTTTGGCTTGTTTTAGGAATGCATGGAGATGAAAAAAATGATTAAGTGAAGGAAAGGGCAAGATGACACGGGCGAAGGGTTGTGCGGTTTGCACCAGCCATTGTGCAGATCGCACAAGGCACCACACCCCAACCAGTAAGCTAAAATAAAAAGAAAAAACTCTTAGGTGACGTGCGACAGGTGGTGCAAATTGCACCTCCCATTATGCATGTCGCACCTCCGTCGCACCCTGAATTAGAAAGCTAAGTAATTTTTGGGACAAATATCAACTGGTGTGAAGTGATGTGCGAGCCACATATTGGCATTTGAGAATCTCACATTGCGGCGCACTCAGGTAAGTTTTTAATTTTTTGTTGACCTACCCATTGACTGACCTGACCTAGAGACCAACCCGCGATTCTTTTCTTCTTCTTTTCTCTCCTATAAACCATTATGCTCCACCTCTATTCTCCCATAACTCACACAAAACCTCTATACCTCTTTTTCAAAACTCTCCCAAAATCTTCTCCGCTCCAACTCGAAATCTATCACCACCACTATACCACCAGTCGCCGCCGCCTTTTTTTCTGGTCAAAAGTCGAGTCACCATTGTTGGCACTCCAAAGCTTTAAATTTTGCTTTTTCCTACCTCTTCTCTACCTTTGGTAAGTTCCTCAACGTCAAATCCATGTTTTTAAATAGATAGGGAATAGTTATTATGAAGCATGCTAGTTTAATCTTCCATGTTCGTTATGGGTGAGATCCGACATTTTTTGAACCCCAATTTTGGGGTATATTATTAATTTTTCTTGTGATAAATATGGTAGATCTGGTTTTTATGATAATGCATGTGTTTTGTGTTAGTTTTTCCCCTTAAATATCGTGTTTTGGGTGAAGTCTGAGTAACCCACTTGAGTTGATGCATCGTTTGGCCCTATGATAGATTGGGTGATGTCATTCTTAAGGGAAAATCATCATCTTTGCAAGGTTTTTGTTGAATCATGTTGTTTGGGCTGAAATTGATGTTACCACTGCGCCCATGTGTTGTTTCAATTGTATATGATTATTGGGTAAGCATTTTTGGTTGAGGGATGTGAAGCAGTGTTTGATGGAATATGCCTATTTATTTTACTTTAAGGCTTGATGTTCCCGATGATAGATAGAGTAACATCATTCTTAAGGGAAATCGTTAAGCTAATCTTTGAATTGTTGAGTTTTCCGGGGAAGTCTGAGTACCCGGATAATTTGGGTTTTGGTCAAATCATGTTTAGGCCCTGTTAGAATTGGTGTTGTTACTTGTTTCACATGCATTCCACAGATATTGCCATGTAAGTCACATACATAACACACATGAAAACAAGGAATTGAAAATTTTCAACTGTTTCCTTATGATTTTTGCAAGCGACGCGCAGATCTCTATGTGCAAAATGCACAAGGCATCACACACTACTATTATTATTGCTAGTTCAGTGAGTTAAGGGGCGAAGGCCTGTATGACGCGCACAATGGCTGGTGCGAATCGCACCTGCCTTCGCACCCCAAAGCATATTCCACTCAAGTTTCTGGTAATATGTGCGAAGCCATGTGCGACACACACTTTGTCAGGTGCGGTCCACACGTGACTCACTCATGTCATCAGTCACCTAATATGTTTTTCTTCTCGCATTCCATTTCTTTTTAGTTGGATAACTTCTTGTTGCTTTTCTTCTTTTAAATATTTCAAAAATACAAAAAGATTTTGCTTTTACTTTGATGCATGGTGTTTTGTGTTAACATCCATTTGTAGGATTATGACTTCTAATAGGAATCGTTAAAAAAGATATACCAAGAATCAAGCCTCAACATTAGAACATTTGGCTGTCCCTGTGCAAAATAAGGGACCATCTGAGTCGCATATTCTTTTTTGCCTTGATGGGATGGAGGCCTACTATATTGTGTTCCGGGATAAGCGATCCTTCCTGGACAAAGCAGGGTTGATATTGACTCCTTTAGAGATGAATTCCCAAATATAGCCAAGCAATTCGAAATAAGGGACTGGGAATAATTGGCTGCTACCCCCCGAATGTTATTTCCCTGAATTAGTACCAGAGTTTTATGCTTCTTACCTGTCCAGACAAGACATCCTGAAGCACAAGGGCCTAACAATAAAGTTGTCGTGCCTACAATCCGTTCTAGTAAGTGGCAAGAAAGTTGATATTACCCCTGCAACCATTAACTGTATAGAATGTGATGATGAACCAAGACCTTCATCAAGGTACGCTGAATGTGTGGCTGCAAAGGCCGAACAATATGCTTGGGTGGCTAGTGTCATAGCCAAAGGGGATCCTCTTTTGGAAATCTCAAAGGGGCAGATCTCTCGTCAAGATCTTAAATTTGAAGCTCAGATGTGGTTGGAATTTGTTTGCACAAGGCTTATCCCAACTTACCACACAACTCAGGTGACTATAGAAGTGGCCATTCTCATTGCATACATCATGTCTGGCTGCAAAATCAATGAAGGGGAAATAAATCGGAACAATTCAAGAGGAGGGATAAACATGATTCCACTTCCATGGCCTTTTTGGTTCTCATATGTAAATTGTGTTTAAGGGCACAATGTACTCTATTCTGGCCATTGGATAAAGTTAACCGAGCAAAGGGCATGGTTTTTTGAACAAAAAGCAGGACAAAGATGCACCGCATATTAAGAAGAGATGCCTTCTTCAAGACCCAATTGTCCCGACAGGTACAGAGAACACAAATAATATTATACACGCTCCTACCCCTGGGATGCTGATGTGAGGCTAAAAATATATATATTTAATTATTATTTGCCTCATATTTAATTTTTCATTATCATTTTTGAACTTTGATTTTATAATTATTCTTATGTTGAGTACTTTTATTTGTAGGATTAAAATGGTGTGAAGAAGAAGAAATTTGAAGAAGAAATGAATTAAAAATAAAAAATCATATAAGGAAATTAAGCAGGCATCTTAATGGATTAAATTCAATAAAATAATATATATGAATGTAAGCAATTGAAGTGAAAATTGGAACGATATAGCTGCCACTGGCAAGCTATGAAGACCAAAGAACAAAAGCCAACTAGCAGTGAAGAGGCTCGTCGGCAGTACAGATATCACACGGATTTTCTTCTCCCAATTCATTTTGGACTCAATTATTTTATTTGGAGTATTTTTCTACACCTATAAATTTTCTATAAGAATAATTTGTATACAACTTTTGACCTACAAAGAGCTAGGAGCCACTGTGGAGGCCGGATAATATTGGTTTCATCTTTTCTTCTCCTTTATTATCTATTTTACGATTTTCTTTGGATGAATTATTGTAATTACTCCATGTCTATGTGGAGTTAAACTTCTTGTTTTAGGATTATGGTAACTTCATGATTGTTGAACTAGACGATTGATTCGATTATTTATTTATCATATTAGTTGTTCTTATATTCTTGTGCTTACTATTTTAATGCTTGGCGACCATTAAAATAAATCTATAATCTCTTTGTGAACTCTGAAGAAGAATCATTGGGATAGAACGAAGAATATAGGGAGCAAGGCCTCTCTTTTGTAAAGTAAAGGGTAGGTTCGCGACTAGGATAGGAATATATATATCTAGAACGCCTTGTTTGGTTAATTAGGGAAGATATATAAAAGCATTCAGAATAAGATGTCACATCCCTGCTCAACGATATAGTTGTGATGCTATTCTGGATAGGCAATTAGAGGCTCGAAAGACCATAGTTGTAAAATCAACCCCGAAATCATCAACTAGATAAACAAACAAGTCAATGATATTGCTTACTGAACATGATTGTTAGTGAATCCATAATCCTAGATCGATTTATTATATTGATTACGTAAAAACCTGCTCTTTGTTTGGTTAATTGTTCATTAGTTAACTTCTTCTTTTTACTTTGGTTAATAAATATTCCTTTGAGTTTTTAGGCTTGAATAAATAATTAGAACTAGTTTAATTTAGTAAAATAGTTGATCGACAAGTCCCTGTGGGTACGATATCTGGACTTACAATCCTATATTACTTGTACTACTGTGTACACTTGCGTGTGCATTAGGACGCACCATGTTTTTGGCGCATTTGCCGGGGACTTAGAAATTAATTATTTATCTATATTAGACTTTTTCTTTTTATTTATTTAAGTTTTTGTATATATTTTATTTTCTTTTATAGATAGTTTTTTTTTCTACTACTCTTCTTAATATGACATCTAGGGATAAATATTGGTTGAATGATGAGTACTATTTATATATTGGTAATCCTTCTCAGTACTGTGGATGACCCCACCTGGATATCAATTATCATTATATTCAAGAGGGTGGGTGGTGCGCACCTACCCAACCTTTTGAATTTAATGTATGTCGTATATGTGGTGGTTAGGATGGCCATTTGAATTGTTGTCCTAACTCTTATTCCCCTTCCCCGAGCCCCTATTATGATTCTTCTATTTTTTGTGATGTTGGTAGGGGTAATGAAGTGGATGAGGTGAATCATGAGGCTCATCTCATTGATATGCTGAAGCAAATACTGGATAAGCAAGAAGAATTGAGGAAAGACGCAATCAAATTGAGGAAAGACACGGAGAGGATAGGTTCCCAACTCACAGAGATACAGGCTATGGCCGAAACTTGTATTGATCAGCAAGTTACGGTTTTAGCCAATACCCAAGATGAACCCCTAAAAGAAGAAAAAAGTCAGTCCCTACTTGGAGAAAGCTGTGAGGAAGGAGACATAGTGAGCCAATCTTGGCTAAGGGAACAAAAGGAGAAAGTTAAATTTCATGAGTTTCTCCATGATAATCTTACATACATGACGACACAGCTGATAGAAGGAAGAGTTGAGCTCAGAAAAGATATAGACCAATTTGGATCATATATTCATGACGTGGAGGATCACTTGAAGATAATGGTTGAGGCGTCTGATGCCCAATCACCAATTATTGTGGATACTGGCCAATTAGTGGAGCATAAGGAGGAATTCAAACCATTAAACTATACTTTTTTCATTATCGCGGATGTTGAGGAGGTACACAAAAGTGAGCATGTCATAAATAATGGAAGTTTTGAATTGGGACGTGTTAGACCGCATTCTAATCACTTTTCTACATTATGTTTGGATGAGGACATGAAAATTGATTTGTCTGAACAAGTGGAGAAGTGTGTAGATGAGGAACAAGGTCCTTACATTCTAAAATTTACCACCAAAGAGACAAAACGACATTCCTCACTTAAGGGTCAAGAAGTGTAAGATGCAACATCCTTTGTTTGGTCCCTTAATCTTTATACAACCATCCCTTGAGCGGAGCAAAAAAATCAATGCAAAGTTAGGAGTGCAATTTATAAGTTCTAAGTGAAAAGAAAAGTGGTGAATTTTATGGCGTCGTGCCACGATGTTAAATTAGGCGCTTATTGGGAGGCAACCCAATTTGTAGTGTAGCTTCTTATTTTTATTTTTATAGTGTTACGTTTTTTCTTATTTTTATTTTTGCAGATTCTGGGGAAGTCTAAGTACCCAAAATTGAAGCTAAGGAGCATGGTTGAGCATAAGTGTGGGATTGCTCAACCCCTGATGAAAATTGAGAAAACATGTTTTTAGTTAGGCCCTAGAGGGCTCCAGGGAGTATCTCTCACCCTTCTTCTTCATCTTTTTCTATAAATTGCTTTGGGGACAAAACATGATTTTAAGTGTGGGGTGGAGATTCTTCCGATACTTGTGAGTTTAAGAGTGAGTATGCTATATGATTTTATTTTAATTGAGAAAAAAAAATACAAAAAAATATATAGAAAAAAATTAAATACAAAAAGTTTTTTTTTTTTAGTTTCTAAGCAGCATATCTCATCCACCCCTTGGTTTTTCTTATGGCCACGGTTCTTTTCCAAGGTGAGGCTCTTTGAACCGAGTAATTTTTTATGTTTTAGAGTAATTTTTTCTATTTTTTTACTCTTTTATTTTTATTTTTAGGGATAGTTTTTTTAGGAGAGAAAAGAAAAGACCTTTTAACTTATTTGATACTAGAAATTCAGGCTTGAGTATGAGTAGTACTTTCCTGTGAGTGCTTGAGTGTAAATAAAATAGCAGATTTTTGACACTTAGGCTCATGATTGTGACTCTGTATATAACTTTTTCTTATTTTGTACTTTGCTATGACCCTGTCTGTCTTAAAATAAAATTGATTCATTTTGATTGAGACTTGTGCCATGAGTGGTGAGGATTTTTTAATATTCTATGTTTTGCATCTTAGTCTAGAACTTGCCCTCCATGTTATTGAAGCGAAATAAAAAGTGTTGCTCTGTTTAGAAGATGGTAATAGGCTTTCTTTGATTTGTCTTGTAAAATTTAGCCTTTTCAGATAATATATCACTAGTTACCCCTTTGATCCTGTAGCCTTTAATTTGATAGCCGTATTTTTGCCTTGATCCTTTTGTTGAATCCCTAATTTTTGCACCCGGCTTTCTGGAGCACTGTAGCATAAACTGTGTTAAAATTGTTAAATATGAAGAAAATGGATGATTGAGTGTAAAAGGTGATCAATGATAGCTACAAAGTGATGAAAAAGTCCTCTTATAAAGAATGTGACCTAAAAAAAAAAGGAGAGAAAATTGCTTAAAAAAATGATTGAAGCATTCTTTATATGATGTGAATTACTAGTGAAAATAATTGAAAAGAGGGCTGAAAAAATAATGTGATAAAAATTATGGGTGATGAAGTATAGAAAAGTGGAAAGTGCTTAGGGAAGTGTAAGTCACTATGATATAGTTTTCCTACCCGTTCCCTAGCTGACATTACAACCTGTTAAAGTCCTATTTGATTCTATTCAAGCATGCTTAATTAGTGGAGATATACATAATGGACAAGCCTATGGTTCTTTGTGCATACATGTGAATTTATTTGTGAGTGTGAGAGTTATACTTTGATGAGAAATCCTTAATTTATATTCGATTCTTTAAATTGAGTGTGTGGATTATTTCTTCTTGTGAGGGCACTTGTTTCATGATAGATAGGTGATTTTATTAGCTTTTTCTGATGGAGTAGGTGAGAAAACTAAATTTGATGAGTTAGAGTCTGTCTTTGAGGTTAGGAGGTTAGAAGTTTGTGGTTTGTTTGTATATCTTGCATAATGATTGGGAAGTGTACTTGATGTTGTGATTTGTTACATGACCTAATTGTTTGTATCAACCAAAATGGTGGTATTCCTAGTTTATTTTTTGACATGAGTTTTAATGCTTGCTCGAGGAAGATCAAAAGTCTAAGTGTGGGGTGGTGATGTGAGGCCAAAATTACATATATTTAATCATTATTTGCTTCATATTTAGTCTTTTCATTATCGTTTTTGAGCATGGATTTTATAATTATTCTTATATTGGGTATTTTTATTTGTAGGAATAAAATAGTGTGAAAAAGAAGAAATTTGGAGATGAAACGAATTAAAAACGAAAAATTATATAAGAAAATCAATCAGGCAACTTGATGGATTAAAGTGAATATAATATTATAATTATGCATACCTCCAAATTAAATGAGTTGAATTGAATTCAAATTGAATTCATGCCCAACAACGCATACGTGTCCAATTCTGAAGACACTCCAGCAATATTGAGGCGGCGCGACGTACAGTAAACCCACGTCAATTGGGTTTTGGTTTCCTAATTCGTTTTGGACTCAATTATTTTATTTGAGGCTTTTTTCTACACTTATAAATATCCCATAAAAATAATTCTTACACAACTTTTGACCTACGAAAAGCTAAGAGCCGCCGTGGAGGCCGGAGAATATTGGTTTCTTCTTTTCTTCTCCTTTATTATTTATTTTACATTTTTCTTTGGATGATTGGTTGTAATTACTCCATGTCTATGTGGAGTTAAACTTCTCGTTCTAGGATTATGGTAGCAAACTACATGATTGTTTAGTAGGCGATTGATTTGATTATTTGTTCATCATATTAGTTGTTCGTATATTCTTGTGCTTATGATGTTAATGATTTGCGACCATTAAAATAAATCTATAATCTCTTTGTAAACTCGGAAGAAGAATAATTGAGATAGAACGAAGAATATAGGGAGAAAGGCCTCTCTTTTGTAACGTAAAGGGTAGGTTCGCGACTAGGATAGGAATATGCCTAGAATACCTTGTTTGGTTTATACGAGAAGATATATAAAAGCGTTTGAAATAAGATGTCACATCCCTGCTCAACGATGTAGTTGTGATGCTATTCTGGATAGGAAATTAGAGGCTCGGAAGACAATAGTTGTAAAATCAACCCCGAAATCAACAACTAGATAAACAAACAAGTCGATGAAATTGCTTATTGAACATGATTGTTAGCAAATCCATAATCCTAGATCGATTTCATCACATTGATTACGTGAAAATCTTCTCTTTGTTTGGTTAATTGTTCATTAGTTAACTTCTTCTTTTTATTTCTAGATTAGTTAATCATCACCTTTGGAATTTTACTCTTGAATAAATAATTAGAACTAGTTTAATTTAGTGAATAGTTAATTGACAAGTCCCTGTGGGTACAATATCTTGACTTACAATCCTATATTATTTGTATGACCGCGTACACTTGCGTGTGCATTAGGACGCAACAGATGCCAACTTCAAGTGGTTTACTCCAACTTGCCCATCTTGCTTGACACAACAAGGAGCGGTTGCACAAGCTAGCTAGAGACATTCCAGGCATGATTCAGTCCACTATCATATAAGCTTTAAAGTTGGTAGTGACAATCATAAACAAACTTTATGCTGAATTGACACAATAGAAGTGGATGTTCAAGAGCTCAGGCAAGTAGTACTGCAGTCTATACCAAGGGGCCCCAATTGGGATCTCAATTTACTAACCACTACCTCAGGATCCCCTCCAAAAATTAACATCCCTCCGGATGATTGGTGCACGGGTTGGGATCAAAATGATGATGTGGGCACATATGAAATTCAAAAATCAAGTGATCAAATCTAGAATGCCCTAGAAACCATGAGACCATCCATCCAACATAAATCTGGAGCCACAATCACCTCATATGGAAGACTAGAACAGTCAGCCTAGGCTCAACTGGGCTGCTCCTCCTCCTTCATACCATGAGTTGATGACTCTTCCAGACAAATGGGAGATTGTGGATCCATATGGTCCCTTTCAAGTTTGGGAGGATCCATCAATTTTCTTGGTGGAAGGATTTCAGATAGATCCGGAGCATGCATACATCCCTCAACCATCACAACCTCGTCCCCAAAAGACCCACTATCGTGTTTATGTACAAAGACGTCATTTTCAGCGTTAGATCCACCATGGAATCCTTGCAATTCATCTTTTTTTGTGCATCAGAAGCTATGCTTTATTTAAGTTTAGGGGGGTGGGTGGGTTGTAAGTAGTATTTAAGCCACTTTGAGGCATGTCTAAACATTCATTTGTGGATGTTGTGTTCTTAATTGCGCCCTCGCCGAGCTTGATTCATTTTATTAATGTTGTGAATGTGAATGCCAGGTTGGTCCTACACGATTCATTATTTCACTACCCGTGCCTTGTAACGGGCTTAGTGCCTACGCCAAGGCTTAATTTCAAATAATTCATAAGCGCTAAAATTTTGGGTTGCCTTGTTAATAGTAGATTAGTAAATAAACTCCAAGGGTTTTCTTCATACCACGGTTCTTTCCCAAGGAGCAATTTGTAATGACCCTTCTGGTCATTCACACATTTTCACCTTTGTTGTACTGTTAGAGATTTCCTGTAGCAGCCCCAAGTCATTTATGGCTTACTGGGACCAGTAGTTTGGTGTCCAGGTTGTTTGTTTGGTCTTTATGGACGTTTACCAATTTTAGAACCTTAACTTAGGAAATCATTGACTTCAGTCAACATTCTTAGCAATCGTGCTTAGAATCAAATTCCAACAGTTCTGTTAGCTCTGAAGCATGGACTTTGGTCAGGATTCGGGAGCTATTAGTTTGAAATTCTCTCTCGTTCTGTGTTCTCAGGACAATTGGGCTTGTAAGGTTGACTTTAGTCAACATTCAGAGAAGATGACCTTGGATGGAAATTCTGTCAGTGATGTTAGCTCCGGAATGTCACTTTTGGTCTAGAGGGACCATTGGTTTGAGTCCCGAGGCTTCCAGACTCAATTTTGGCCTTAGGTTCCATTTTGATTTTAGTTGTCCTAAAGATTGGTTTTGGGTGGGAGTCCCACTTTTCATTAAATCAACCTCCGATGGTATTTTTATCGATTCCATTGAGTCTCGAATGCCGTTTTTAGTTGAATATCATAATTCATTTATTTCTGTTGGACCCCGATAAATCCCGAGGGTCCATCCGAGCTTTTTAAACTTAGATGGTTTTTGTTGAGTTTACGGAGTCTGGTGTGTCCATAATTGCAAACATTTTTTGCCACGTTTGTGGAGTTCCTGCATTTGCAGTGATTTTTATCGCATTCACGGTGATTTTTACAGCATTTGCGGTGATTTTTGCCGCATTTGTGGAGTTTCCTTTGGGTTGTGGGTTTTTGCTTTTGTGGAGATCCATCGCATTTGCAATGTCCACATTTGTGATGATTTTTCCATATTTTCGGAGGTCACTATTCATCTGTGCCTCTGCATTTGCGATAAAATGTCTCGCTTTTGCGGTAATCATTGGCAGTTTATATTGTAAGCTTCTTCTTCATTTGTTCAAACTCCCAACTCATTTTCCTTAATTTTCTTTGAGCTTTAAGCTCCATTTCTCTATGTGGACTGATTCCAAAATGCTGGGGTGGTAAATTTTTGCCCGTGATCGTCTCCTCTTCGTCAATGGTAAGTTTTCTTATCTAATTCCGTCAATTCTCCAATTGATTTCCCTCTTGGTTTCTTTTAAGCTTGTGGATGTTTCGAGCCCTTTCTTTTGCCTAATTATGCTCAAAATTTGGGCATGTACTCCTAGGAATATTGGGAACATTGTGGTATTTTTTGTTTCTAGATTTGAATTACGGGGCCCACGGGCGTGCTTGTGACCCAAATTTCAACCTGGCCAAACTTTTAGTAATATGGGTATTGTTAGTCTTGTTTTAATGCATTGATTACATTCTTGATAAAAGGTTAGCTATTTGGAGCTTCTCGGAGCAGTTTGAGCTTGGACGATGTTGTTCTAGCAGCTTATCATCGGACGACAGGTAGGTTACGATCTTCCCTACCTTAGACTTTGGGTATATAGGCTATAATGGAATTAATTAGTATCCTTGAGTAGGGTATTCTAGATTGGTACCCCAGACCTTGTCCGTCTCTTCTGTCCGTATTATTCCTTACGCTGTTTGTAGTATTTGTTGTAGTATTATAATATTACCCTTGTGGCCCCGTGTGACCTTTTTATAAGCCTTTGGACCATAGATGATGGGGTATTTGGGAATGTCCACAATTTTCGGATATCGAGATGTTATTATAGGCTGGATATCTATGTTGTAGAGGTGATTGTGCCTGTGCAGGGCCGATAGGTTGTTTGTGAGACATTAGGCTATTATTATTTGTGATTATATCATTCTTGCAAAGGATGTTTTGGCATGATTTACTACTGTTTTGGCTGCGGGCCTACTATAACCTATTTTCTAAACTTTGCATCACTCAAGGGCCAATTTTCAGTATAATGACTATAAAAGGGATTTGGAACTTATTTTATGAATCTTCTTAGAGTAAAGAGGATATTATGATGATTTTATCACCGGTTTTTATACTGATACTAGACTTGACTGTGCCGTGGCACTAGACATATATTTTTACTATGGATTTAGCCCGGATACACTCTGGGCACCCTTTATATGAGTTGTTGAGACATTGATTATTGATTTAGACTCGGATACACTTTGGGCACCCTTTATAGGAGTTTTGAGATTACTACTACTGATTTAGACCAGGATCAACTCTAGGCACATACTACGAGATTCCCATTACTGATGTTGACTCGGATACACTCCAGGCAGTTCTACTCTGAGACTTTGCATTCTTTACTATATGTTGTCGTGGATGTCACACCCCGACGCTTACCCACGTAACACAGTGCTTAGTGTCACAAGTGACCCCAAGCTAATCCATGGACTAGCATGACTAGACAATTTTTAGTAAAACATGAACTGTGTAGAAAACTAAAAGTATTTAAATATCTGAGATGGGAAAGAAACCCAAACATGACTGAATAAAGAAAATATGAATAAGGGTAAAATGAGTGTGAAAACAATACTAACAACTCAGTTGCTGAATCTAGTTCTATTTTTGAAAGCCTCTAACTGATATGAGTTGCTGGGACAAGCCCCCAGATAACTCTAATAATCTAAAATTGAAATATAAAACTGTAAGATGAAAGCATATCTATCATCCTTTAACTATGAGGACTCACCACTAAAGCTGCTGAGTAAGGACTAGAAATCAAGCTAAGCGCGGTCTGGATGCTGAGCGCCTGAACCTACATCATACATACCCCAAGCTGAGCTAACTATGGGGCAAACCTGTAACCCTGGATGGAAGGGTGTTCATACCTTGGCAAGGGTACACACAAATATGACGTGGATCTACTAAACTGATGTCCACAAAGGAAAAAGGTGACCAGCCTAATCTGACAGCTGACCTCTTTCATACCTATAGTGGCGCCGTAGTTCTGGGACTTGGGGACTGCTACTAAAGGTCTCAGCCTAATTTGACAGCCAAGCCTTCATCCCTTTATCCTCTCGGTACTAAGTTTACTCCCAACATAATGTAAGCAATGATATGCAAGCTGAAATACTAGATAGCTCAAATATTGAATATCATTTGAGAATACAACATACATATACTGAAATTGATGGCATTCTAATTCTGAAGCATGATTGTCTGAAATATCTGCCTAGCAAGTATAATTTGTCAGTACTGGAATTAACACAAGCTAGGGTTTCTAAATCCTATACATGTGACTGTGCTAATCCTCCAAGAAACATATAATTAATATCACATAAGCTATATCATCTGAATTTCAATGAATCCCTAAGATTTAGGAACCCTAGGTTTGAATAATTTATGGAGAACTGAAAATCTAAACTGAATCTAGGGACTCAATGGGTGAAAGGAACACAATGATGAAATCCCACATACCTGGAGAAGAATCTATGGAAAAATCCTTGGATTTTTGGGGCTGAGCTTAGAGAAACCTTCTGCTTGTTATTGAGAGAAATTGTCGCCTCTTTTCTCTTTTTCTTTCTACGTGTATGATGATTTTAGGAGAATAGGTGATTTAGGTAGTTTTTGACTAATTTACTAGGCTTAGACTAAGCAAACCGACATAGCTTAGGCCTTAAAAGAGAAAGGAAAAGTCTGAAATACCCGTGGGAATTTTAAAAAAAAGCTACTGAAAATTGCAGCTCAGGTACCACGACTCAATTGATGGACCGTAGTCCTTGATGATGGACCGTGAACTAAATCATGGTCCTGTCCATGAGTCTTGGAGGTTCTATGATCTGAGGAAACCATGACTCAACAAGACAGACCGTGGTTCTGAATGACGATTCATCGTGTGACTCGTTGTTCTTGGGACTTTAGCTGAGGGTCCTCTGGTCTGGGAATTCCACGAGTCAAAGTATGGACCGTGGTTCTAAAGTACAGTCCATAATCATACTCGTGGTTTCTGGAACAACGACTAAGGGGCCTCTGATGTTCTAATTCCCTGACTGTACATGACGGGCCATTGTTCTGAACGATGGTTCATCGTATGACTCGCGGTTGCTGGGCCCTGAACTTATGGTCCTCTAATTAAGGGGGAATCACGAGTGACAAGACAGACTGTGGTTCTAAACTGTGGTCCATGATCCCATCCATGGTTCTGAGGAAGGAAATTGGTACTTCTATGATCTTTGAGTCCACGAGTCACACGATGGTCCGTAGTCCTACACTACGGCCCGTGGTCTGACTCATAGTTCTTTGAACACGAATTGATGGTCTACTGGAAATGGGAATTATGGTTGAGATAACGGACCATGGTTCCAAACTACGGTCCATGATCTCAACCGTGATTCCTGGAAACTTGAATTTTTTTTGAATTTTTCTGTTGAGTACAGTCCAGTAGTTGGTTCATATCCTGGGGTGTCATAATATCTCCCCCTTGGGATCATTCGTCCTTTAATGAAGACTAAACAATATGATTTTGGAGGTAAGGAGATGCAATCCTTACCATCTGAGTACTAGAAGCTGATATATAACTGAGTTGAGTTCTATGGACGTGAAAACATGCTGAAATGCAAGGTTAACTTAGGGAACAAGATACTGAGACTGAATTACATTGAGTAAACTGAGAGACTGGAGAGGAACTATTACCTCAAGCTGAAACTTAATCGAAAGGTAAGAGGTGACGGTACTTGGCCATCATGGCTGCTTCTGCTTCCCAAGTAGCTCCCTCTAAAGACTGATTCCTCCACAAAACCTTCAGCGAAGCGACTTCTTTATTTCTCAACCTACGAACTGGATGGTCAAGAATATCCACTGGAACCTCCTCATAGGTAAGGCTATCCTCCACAACCACACTCTCTAAAGGAACAATCGATGCCGGATCACCCACACACTTTTTAAACAAGGAAATGTGAAAGACTGTATGAACCACTGCTAGTTCTGCTGGCAACTCTAACTCATATGCCACATTACCAATCCTTTTCAAGATTCTATAAGGACCTACATATATGGGACTGAGCTTCCCTTTCGTGCCAAATCTCATCACCCCCTTCATGGGTGACACTTTCAGGAAGACCCAATCATCGATCTCAAACTCTAAGTCCCTCCTTCTCACATCTGCATAGGACTTCTGATGACTTTGAGCTGTCTTTAGTATTCCTCTGATTAGTTGAACTTTCTCAATAGCCTCATGAACCAAATCTTGCCCAACCAAGGCTGCTTCACCTACTTTGAACCAACCAACCGATGACCTGCATCTATGCCCATAGAGTGCCTCATATGGGGCCATCTGAATACTTGAATGGAAACTGTTATTATAGGCGAACTCTATGAGAGGTAGGTGATCATCCCAACTAACCTTGAAATCAATCACACATGCTCTCAACATGTCCTCTAAGGTATGGATGGTACGCTCTGCCTGACCATCCATTTGCAGATGAAATGCTGTGCTGAGATTTACCTGAGTACCAAGACCTTTCTGAAAAGACTTCCAGAAATGAGATGTAAACTGAGGAACCCTATATGAGATGATAGACAAGGGAACCCCATGAAACCTTACTATCTCGCTGATGTAGAGTCTGTCATACTCCTGCTGAATCTGTAGTCTTAACTGCTAGGAAATGGGCTGATTTGGTCATCATGTCCATAATCACCCAAATGGAGTAGTGATATCTGCGTGTATGAGGTAAACCCGTAATGAAATCCATGTTGATCACCTCCCACTTCCAAGTAGGAATGCTAATATCCTGAGTCACACATCCTGGTTTCTGATGTTCTACTCGAACACATTGACAGTTGGGACACTTAGCCACAAAATCTGCAATGTCCCTCTTCATGCCATTCAACCAATAGACTGCCCATAGAGCTCGGTATATGTAACACCCCAGAACTTCCAAGCCCAGACTTAGCTCAGAAAACTGAAAGAAAAATAATTTTTCCAACTGTCAGCCGGAATCATGAGTTGAATCCATGAACCGTGGAACTTTCCACAAGTCATGGACTGGACTCGTGGAAGGTGATCAAAGACCTGGAGAATTTCTTGAGAACCACCTTGGGTTCTACGGA
This sequence comes from Jaltomata sinuosa, assembly GCA_003996215.1. NCBI lineage: Eukaryota > Viridiplantae > Streptophyta > Magnoliopsida > Solanales > Solanaceae > Jaltomata > Jaltomata sinuosa. Next base: position 75,142 of record QJPP01003509.1, read on the forward strand.
CCATGGAAGGTTCCACGGGTCGTGAACCCAAGTCGTGGAACCAGACCTAAGGCCATCCATTTCTCTGAGAACCATAATTGGGTTCTACGAACCGTGGAAGGTCCCATGGTTCATGAACCTAAGTCTTCGTACTGATACCCGTAGCTAGACAAAAGGGCCAGCAACCATGATAGGGTTCCACGAGTCATGGAACCCATCTGTGAAACCTGAGTCGCAAATTTTAGCAATTTTCTTTTAAATTTTCTCGGGGGCATTCTAGACTTTTCCTACCTCTTTTAATGCCTAAGCTACATTTTTTTGACTACTCTAAGCCTAATTAATTAGTAAAAAACTACCTAAAACCTCTATTCTCCTAAAAATCATCAGACTTAGAAAGAAAGGAAGAGAAAGAAGCGACTATTTTCTCTCAAGAACAAGCAGAGGTCTTCTTCAAGTTCAACCCAAAATCCAAAGGATTTCTCCGTAGTTTCTTCTCCAGGCTTGTGGGATTTCATCAATGGGTTACTTTAACCCATTGAGTCCCTAGTTTCAATCAGTTCTTCAGTTCTCCATGGATTTGTTCGGACCTAGCATTCTTAAATCTTAGGGATTCATTGTAATTCAGATTTTACTGCTTATATTGATGTCTATTTCATCTTTCTTGGAGAGCTAGATTAGTCACAGGCTCAAGACTCAGAAACCCTAGCATGTCTAAATTTTAGTACTCATAAATTATTCTTGCTAGGTGGACAAAACAGATGATCATGTCTCAATATTGGAATGCCATTAGTTTCAGTATATATATTTACATATATATATATTTACATATATATATATATATATATATATGCATTCTGAGTTATTTATCAATATTTGAGCTATCCATTGTTTCAGCTTGTATATCATTGCTTATATTTCCATTGGGAGTAGACTTAGTACCGAGCGGATGATGGGATGAAGGCTTAGCTACCAGATTAGGATAAGACCTTTAGTAGCAATCCCCGAATCATTGAACTATGGCGCCATCGTAGGTGTAAAGAGGGGTCAGCTGTCAGGTTAGGCTGCAGACCTCTGTCCTTTGTGGACATCAGTTAGTGGATCCACGTCAGACTTGTTTGTACCCTTGGCAAGGTATGAACACCCTTCTATCCAGGGTTATAGGTTGGCCCCACAGTTAGCTCAGCTTGGGGTATGTCAGTTAATAGTACCTCCCACGGTTAGTCTCATTTTGCATTGACTATGTACTCAGTATCTGATTCAGTATTCAGTTTAGCATATTATATTCATGTTAGTAATTGGTCATTGTATCTAGCATAGTTTTAAGGTTATGCTTCAGTTTATATATAGTTTATGTTCAGTTATTATGTTATTCATCTTAGCCCATATCTCACATGCTTAGTACATTCAAAGTACTGACGTATACTTTTGTGCTACATCATTTTATGATGTAGGTTCAGGCGCTCAACATCCAGACCGCGCATAGATTGACCTCCAGTCCTACTCAGCAGCTTCAGTGGTGAGTCCTCATAGTTTGAGGACGATAAACATGCTTTAATTTTAGTCTTCATATTTCAGTTTTCAGATTATTAGAGTTAGCTGGGGGCATGTCCCAACAACTCGTATCAGTTAGAGGCCTTCAGACATAAACTAGATTCAACTTGAGGAGTTAGGGTTATTTTCAGTCATCACTATACTCTTTATATATTTTATATATTCAGACATGTTTTGGGTTTTTCCCACTTCAGATATTAAACTGTCTTTCAGCTTCCGCACAGTGCATATTTTAATTGAACTCTTATAGATCTTCCATGCCATGGGTTAGCTTGGGGTCACTTGTGACACTGAGTACTGTGTTGCATCTAGGGGGTAGCCTCAGGGTATGACAAACTTGGTATCAGAGCATCAGGTTTAAGTGTCCTAGGGTGTCTAAAAGCCGGATCAAGTAGGGTCTTCTTCATGGGTGTGAAGCGCGCCACACTTATGGAGGAGAAGCTATGAGATTTCATTATGAAAAACTTTCCTTCTTTCTTTTCCAGCTTGTTCTATAGAGTATGAACTCTATTTAATCTTTTTTTAACTCATGTTCTTCGCATTTTAGAAAAATGCCTCCTAGAAGAGCTAACGCTAGGAATCAGCTAGCAGCTCCAGAAGACCCATTGAATGAGAAAGTCACACATGCCGAATTAAGGGCTGCCTGTTAAGTTCTTGCTCAGTCCATGACCACCTAGGTCAATCAGCAGGCTGTGGCGCCAGCCCTACCTAAGACTAATAATGCTGCAGCAAGAATTTTGGACTTCACTCGGATAAACCCTCTAGAATTTCATGGGTCTAAGTCAGAAGAGGATCCGCAAGAGTTCCTCGATGACATCCAGAAGGTAACATGTATAATTGATGTCACTCCAGTTGAGAGTGTAAATTTATCTGCCTTTCAATTGAAGGGAGTGGATTACACTTGGTATCAATAGTGGAAGGAATCCCATGGTACTAATGCAGGTTCGGTAAGTTGGAACCATTTCAAGACTGCCTTTCTGGACCGGTTTTTCCCACTTGAGCTCAGGAAGGCCAAGGTCCAGGAATTTATTAATCTGAAACAGTTGGACATAAGTGTGAAAGATTATGCTCTCAAGTTCACACAACTATCCAAGTATGCTCCAGCAATAGTAGCTGACTCTAAAGCTCGTATGAGCAAGTTCATATCTGGTGTGTCCGATGATATGGTCAAGGAGTGTAATATCGCCATGCTTATTAAGGAAATGGACATCTCCAGGTTAGTCACTTATGCTCAGTAGATTGAGAAATAGAAAATCAAGGAGAGGAGATGACACATTAAGAGCGCTAGGACATAAAAGTTTAGCTACTCTCAGCAGAGGTCAGAGGGTGGTAACCGCTCTCAGTTTCATCAGAAGTCTTCAGCTTCGGCTCCAACTTATGTCAGTGCCTCGGTACCTAAATTCAAGAAGGATCAACGAGATAGAGCGTCTGGTTCTAAGTTCTAAGGTATAATTACTAGTGGGCGCACCCATCCAATAGGTAAGAAGTGTGTTAGAAACCACCAGGGTGAGTGCATGGCAGTTGGTGGGAATTGCTTTGGGTATTTTAAGCCAAGATATATGATGATAGATTATCGAGTAGCTTCTCAAAAGGGTAAGGATGTTCGCCCACAGAATTAGGCCAGCTTTGCAGCAGCTCCATCAGGTCGCCCCACTCAGCAGGGTGCCTCGTCTGGTACAGGTGGTGGTCAGCTCTAGAACAAGTTATATGCTCTTTAGGCTCGATAGGACTAAGAGGATTCTCCCGATGTGGTCACGAGTACGTTACAAGTCTTCTATTTAGATTTTTATGCATTGTTAGATCCAGGGGCTACACTTTCTTTTGTAACTCCATATGTAGCAGTAAATTTTGGGGTCAGTCTATAAATTCTCCCGGAACCCTTCTCAGTCTCTACTCCAGTTGGTGACCCAGCTATAGCTAGGCAGGTATACAAATATTAGCCTATCACAGTCTATCAGAAAGTCACCTCAGCAGATCTTGTAGAGTTAGAAATGATTGATTTTGATATCATTATAGGCATGGATTGGTTACATTCATGTTATGCCTGAGTCAATTGTAAAACTAGGATCGTTCGTTTTAGTTTTGAAATGAGCCAGTCTTATAATGGAAGGGTAGTAGCTCAGTGCCTGTAGGCCAATTTATCTCTTACCTTAAGGCCAGAAAAATGATTTCCAAAGGGTATATCTATCATCTTGTTTGGGTTAAGGATTCAAACTACGAGACCCTAACTCTTGAGTCAGCACCAGTGGTGAGCGAGTTCCCAGAAGCATTTCCAGAAGATCTTTGTGGAGTTTCTCACGAAAGGGAAATTGACTTTGGAATAGATATCCTTCCAGATACCCAACCTTTTTTGATTCCTCCTTACAGAATGGCTCCAGCTGAGCTTAAGGAATTGAAAGAGCAGTTGAAAGACCTTCTAGATAAGGGCTTCATCAGACCCATTATTTCTCCATGGGGTGCTCCAGTATTTTTTGTGCGTAAGAATGATGATTGTCTCAGGATGTGCATTGACTACCATCAGTTGAACAAAGTCACAATCAAGAATAAACATCCCATCCCAAGGATTGATGACTTGTTTGACCAACTTTAGGGTGCTATTTGATATTCTAAGAAAGACCTCATATCCGACTATCATCAGCTCAGAGTTAGAGATAGTGACATCCAGAACACAGCCTTCAGGACTCGGTATGGTCACTATGAAGTCATATCTTTTGGACTAACCAATGCTCTTATAGCTTTCATGGACTTAATGAACAGGGTGTTCAAATAGTATTTGGACTTGTTCATCATCATCTTTATTTATGATATCCTCGTCTATTCTCAAAATGAGGAAGAGCATGCAACTCATCTGAGAGTTGTTCCACAAACTCTCCTGGATCGCCTGCTATTTGCTAAGTTCATCAAATGTGAATTCTGGTTACAGTCTATCACTTTTCTTAGTCATATGGTATCCAGCCAAGGGATCCGAGTGGATTCTCAGAAAATTGAAGCAGTAAAGCACTGGCCCAGACCCACCTATGTGACTGATATCAGAAGTTTCTTGGGTTTGGCTGGTTATTACAGGAGGTTTGTGGAAGGATTTTCATCAATAGCTACGCCATTGACCAGGTTGACATAGAAATAGGTCAATTTTCAGTGGTCAGATGAGTGTGAGAAAAGCTTCTTAGAACTGAAGACCAGGTTGACTACAACTCTTGTTTTGACTCTACCAGAGGGTTCAGACGGTTATGTGGTTTATTTCGATACATCCAGGGTTGGACTAGGTTGTGTCTTGATGCATCAGGGTAAGGTCATAGATTATGCTTCCAGATAGCTTAAGGTCTATTAGAAGAACTACCTGACTCATGACCTAGAGCTTGCAGCTGTTATGTTTGCCCTAAAGATTTGGAGACACTACTTGTATAGTGTTTATGTTGATATGTTCACAGATCATAAGAGACTCCAGTATGTGTTTACCCAGAAAGAGTTGAATCTTCGTCAGAGAAGATGGCTTGAGTTCCTTAAAGACTATGATATGAATGTGCTCTACCATCCTGGTAAGGCCAATATAGTGGCTGAATCTTCATCAGAGAAGATGGCTTGAGTTCCTCAAAGACTATGATATGAATATGCTCTACCATCCGGGTAAGGCCAATATAGTGGCTGATTCCCTGAGCAGACTGTCCATGGATAGTGTGTCACATGTTGACAAAGAGAAGAAGGGATTAGCCAGAGATGTTCACAGGCTTGCTCGTTTAGGAGTTTGCCTTATGGACACGACAGATGGTGGTGTGATAGTCCAGAATGAGTCAAAATCTTCATTAGTAGTAGAGGTTAAAGATAAACAGGACACTGATCCCATATTGCCTCAGTTGAAATGTTCAGTTCTTCAGTAGAGAGTATAGGTTTTCTCCCAAGAGGGAGATGGTGTGGTTCGTTACCAGAGTCGCTTATATATTCCTAATGTGGGTGAGTTGAGGAAACAGATCCTTACAGAAGCCCATAACTCCAGATATTCTATTCATCTGGGTTCCACTAAGATGTACCATGATCTGCGAGAAGCCAGGGGGTGTGACTCAGGACATTAGCATTCCTACTTGGATGTGGAAAGTGATCAACATGGGTTTCATTATGGGTTTACCCCATACTCGCAGATAGCATGACTCCATTTGGGTGATAGTGGACAAAGTCACTAAGTCAGCTCAGTTCTTGGCTATCAAGACTACAAATTAAGCGGAAGACTATGCCAAACTCTACATAAGCAAGATAGTCAGGTTGCATGGGATTCCCTTGTCTATCATCTCAGATAGGGGTCCCCAGTTTACATCCCATTTCTGGAGATCATTTCAGAAAGGTCTTGGTACTCAGGTGAATCTTAGTACAACATTTCATCCGCGGAGGGATGGTCAGGCAAAGCATACTATTAAGACCTTAGAGGACATGTTGAGAGCTTGCGTAATCGATTTCAAGGGTAGTTGGGATGATCACCTACCTCTTATAGAGTTTGCTTATAATAATAGTTTCCACTCCAGTATTTAGATAGCCCCATATGAGGTACTTTATGGGCGTAGATGCAGGTCTCCAGTTGGTTGGTTTGAAGTAGGTGAAGCAGCCTTGATTGGGCCAGATTCGGTTCATGAAGCTATGGAGAAAGCTTAGATCGTCAAAGATAGACTAAAGACAACTAAGAGTCGTCAGATGTCCTATGCAGATGTGAGGAGAAGGGACTTAGAGTTTGAAATCAATGATTGGGTTTTCCTGAAAGAGTCACCCATGAAGGATGTGATGAGATTTGGTAAGAAAGGGAAGATCAGCCCCAGGTATGTAGGTCCTTATAAAATCCTGAAAAGAATTGGTAATGTGGCTTATGAGTTAGAGTTTCCAGTAGAACTAGAAACAGTTCATCCAGTCTTTCACATTTACTTGTTGAAGAAGTATGTGGGCGATCCGACATCGATAGTACCTTTAGAGAGTGTGGCTTTGAAGGATAGCCTCACCTATGAGGAGATTCCAGTTGAGATTTTTGACCATCAGGTTCGTAGGTTGAGAAATAAAGAGGTCGTTTCAGTAAAGGTTTTTATGGAGGAATCAGTCTGTAGAGGGAGCTACTTTGGAAGCAGAAGCAGCTATGATGGCCAAATATCCTCACCCCTTTCCTTCCGATTCAGTTTTAGCTTGAGGTAATAGTTCCTCTCCAGTCTCTCAGTTTATGCTTTTGTAATTCAGTATCAGTACCTCGTTCCATAAGTTATCCTTGCATTTCAGCATATTTGCAAGTTTATGGAACTCAGTTCAGCTAGATATCAGTTTCCAGTACTTATTTGGTTGGGATTGCAGCTCCTTCCCTCCAAACTCAGCTTGTTTAGTCTTCTTTCGAGGACGAATAATCCCAAGGGGGAGATATTGTAACACCCCATGGATAACAATTAAAGTATACCGGGCCATTAACAAGGTTACTCTGGAGGACTCCTAATAAAGAATCATCAAAATTAAGAAAACGATCATCTCTAAGGAGGACACAAACAGGAATATCTAAGCCTTTTCGGAAAAGAGGCTTGACAGCCACTTGAACTAAACCAATATGTAAATAATTGTAATCAGTTTTATAACGATTGATATCATTATATTTTAACAAGCAAATAATCTCTAAAGAATTATTAATAGCAATAGTAGACTCACAGGTCTTAATATTATGCTTAGTAATGAAACTAAAATTACCTAAATGGTAAACCTTTTTAAAAGGTTCTTGGGGTATATTCCAATTTTGAAGATCATTCTCTAACTTAGAAATCTTAGTTGCTTGAGAAGATAAATTAATGTTGTTTAAAATATGTTGATTGTTTTCCATTTTAATAAAAATAATACTGTCTTAAGGGCTTACAGTGCAAAATCCTTTAACAAGTAAAATAATAATAATATAATAACTATGTTAGCGTATACAGAGTATTGTCATACATATCAAAGATCCTAATAATATGTTTCTAAGGGAGGTTCTCTTGGTTTTACATCTGTTCTTTCCTAGAGTAATCTTGGCTGCGGGATCACCATAAACAGGTGTAGACGCCCTCCTGGCTTAACGACCTTCAAATTGGGCTAGCTAACGTACACACCGGGTATTATTCGGCTACCTCACACACTTAGGAAAGAATGAATACCTCACACCAGGTATAGAAACAATTAATAGGAACAATATATATAAAACAATAATCTTATATAAACGAACATCTTAAAGTATATTATTAAAATACTTCTTAAAATAATTTTGCCATGGATTAGACAGTTTATGTGCTTAGCCGCTCATGCTAAGGACGTATACTGCCAACATGGATCTTATACCAAAGGCTCGTATTGAGAGCCAAAAAGGTGTAACTATGCTTATGGAGGCCAACCATGAACATAGTACAATCTTTGTCCCTAGACTCCTCAAATGGAATGATGTCCTCTCCAACAATGATTGGCACTTTGATGCCATAACCCAACCTTTCTCATCTCACTTTGAGAAATCTCAAATTTAAAGAGTCATATAGTTCCCTGATGGATCTATAGAACTCAAATTCCTTAACAATTCTATAACAACATCCTCATCTCATAGAAGGTCATCTTGGTCTGGTCCTTCAACCTCATGTCCTTCTAGACCTGTTCCCAGACCACCTTCTTCTTCAAAAACCCTAGAGGAAGTAGAAACTATTCAAGTCGATACTGACAAGGGAAAAGTCACTGGAGTAGACTTTTCGGGAGAAATCCCCAAAGTATTTTATTAGGATCTCCTCACTAGCCCCACTGCTAGTGAAATGGCACCTCCTCATTAGGATAAACCAGGGTGGATCAAAATGATCAAAACGGGCAGTACCTTCAGTACTGACCAAAATACCCTTCATAAACTCTGGACTCATCCTGAAAACCAAACTAAGAGGAAGTGATATGTTGCTACTTATACTCTTCAACAAAGAGAAGCCTTCAGAGATTCTTGGATGGCAGACATGAAAAGAATAGGTTGCGAAATCAAATTCTTTAAATGGTTTGAAATGACTGGTAAGATCGATAACCAGATCGAATCTCTTCAAGTCATTATGAACAAATGGTCTACAACTTCTAACAAAGTTGTAGAATATACCACTCCTCCTCTCGAAGGAATAAATATCCGTATAGCTGGCACTATTATCAAAGCTTCTCCTTTTAAAGAAAAAAGTGATAAGCCCACCTCCTTTGTCTCCTCTGCTGACATTGATCGAGTAGTAGAACAGAACAACTACTCCAACCAAATTCTTCACACTATTTCTAGACAAATCGAAGATTCCAAACCTTCCATAAGTAGAAGACCTATTCCATCTTCTACTTCTTCTAACCAGAACTTCGAACATAAATCAGGGTTTAAACTTACTGAATTTTCCAGGGATAAATTCCCTAAATTCAAAGATACCTTTGAAATATCTGGAAATGTCCTTGATAAAATCAATGACCAGCTTTCCAATTTCAACATCTCTACAAAAGAAGAGAAACCCCAGAAAGTAGTTTCAACTATTCATGAAAAAACCACTCTTACTCATAAACTGTCGAATGATCGTTTTCACAACAGGAAAAACTATCATAATCTTCCATCTTTCCCAGACCTCCAATATGAGGAAAATGCGTTCCTATCCACTTATTCTCATGAAGGAAGAGGCATCACATAATGGAATATTGATGGCTTAGCTGAACATCAAATCTATAACAAACTCAATGAAATGGGAGTAGCTATTACTACATATAAGATAAGGAGCTCTACGGATAAAGAAGTTGCCATTATGATTGTTGTTGGGTTCACAGGCATGTTAAAACATTGGTGGGATAACTACTGCAATGATGAGACCAAACAACTTATTTATAATGCCTCTTCAACATAAACCATTGTCAAATCGGAAGGAACTTCTTCCGAAACACATTCCCAAGTTATTAGAGAAGATGTTTGTGCCACACTTCTCTATCATATCGCTAAGCATTTCATTGGCGAGCCCAAAATCTTCCAGGATAGAAGTCTCCAAATCCTTAACAATCTCAGTTGTCCTACACTAGACAACTTCATTAGATACATACATGCTTTCCTAAGCAAAGTCATGATTCGCCCAGACTGTCATCTGGATTTCTGGAAAGAGTGCTTTATGAGTGGCCTTGCCCCTCTCTTCGCTGATAAAGTCAGAACCAAAATCCAAGACCGCAACGATGGTCGAATTACTTACAGCCAATTGACATATGGAGATCTTGTCAGTACTATTAATATTGTAGGGCTCGAACTCTGCACATATATCAAACTCAAATATCAGCTCAAAAAAGTGCAATCATCCTCTAGACGAGAATTAGGAAGTTTCTGCCAAGACTTCGGTTTTATCACTCCTCCTGATCGAGTAAAAAGAGAAAAAAAATCCAAGAGATCTCATCGAATTAATTCTCGAAGAGATTCAACCAAAACTACCAAAAAGAAGTCCAGGTCCAAAAGACCCAGAGATTCAAAACCTGATGTTTGCTAGACATGTGGCAAATCCGGTCATAAATCCACTGAATGCAAGCCAAAAACCAAGAAGAAAAAGATTAACCTTCTTAGTATAGACAAAGACACCAAGGAAAAACTCCTTTCCATACTAGATGAACCCTTCTCTGACTCTTCTGAAGAATCAAGTGATGATGAAGATATCAACACTGAGTATGAATCTGATTCTAGCCAATCAGGTCATGATTGCAATTGCACTGAAACTTTCTGTGCTTGTGACAATATTCCCCAAAATATCAGATTCCTTTCGAATGACTCAAAAGAAACCCTTTTTGACATCATCCAACATATCAGAGATGAAGAGTCTAGAAAGCGTTATCTCATAGAACTCAAGAATATCATTCTTAACAATGACAAACTAAAACCCAGACCAATAGTTGAACCTTTCAGCATGAAACAAATCATGAACCGATCAGACAACCTGTCTGAACCCACTATTGCTGACCTTCGTCATGAGGTCTCCAATCTTAAGGATGAAATCTGTAATATCAAATCCAGGCTTGGAAAAGTTGAAACAGATATTCTTACTGACCAAATCCTCAAATAGGTCACCACTCAAAACCCCGGTTCTGATCATGAAACTTCCCAAGAAGATGATATTAATCCTCTTCATTTTAATAATGACCACTTAGCTGAACCTGGAAATTCTCCTTCTACTTCTGAAGCTCCAGGTGTAACTGTCATTTCCTCGGTCAGACCTCAGAGTCACCATATACCTGTTCGTATTGTTATCAATAAACAATTTGTAATTAACAAAATTGCTTTGCTTGATAATGGTGCAGATCGTAACTGCATAGTAAAAGGTATTATTCCCACTCAATACTTGCAAAAAAGTAGTTCAAAACTATACTCCGCTACAGGAGAACTTTTAAAAATTAATTATAAGCTCTCAAAAGTTCATATTTGCAATAATGAAATTTGTTTAATAAATGACTTCATTATTACTGAAGATATCAATGAAGATATTATTCTTGAAATTCATTTTATCTCCCAGATAAAACCTTATTTTACTGATTTAAACGGTATTAAATCCTCTATCCTAGGAAAAGAATTACATTTTCCTTTTGTCAAAATCCTTTCACAAGATGAAAGTAATTTTATCAGAAAAATACGGTTTTTCGTATCAATAAACTTTCTCAACATATCACCTTTCTAAAGGATGAAATTAGAGTAAAGAAAATCGAGAAGATTTTAAAAACCCCAGGAATGGCTACTAAAATAGCCACTCTTCAAAAACAATTTGAACAAGAAATATGCTCGAATTTTCTGAATGCTTTTTGGGAAAGAAAAATGCATATTATTGAACTCCCATACATTGAAGTATTCAATTAACATGCCATTACTACTAAATCAAGGGCTATTCAAATGAGTCAAGAAATGATGGAATTTTGCAAAAAAGAAATTAATACTCTTTTACAAAACAAAATTATCAGAGTTTCTAAATCACCATGGAGCTGCTCTGCTTTTTATGTCAACAAAAATGCTGAAAAAGAAAGAAGAGCATCAAGATTGGTTATAAATTACAAACCTCTTAATTCTGTGTTAAAATGGATTAGGTACCCAATTCCTAATATAAGAGATCTTTTAAAAAGGACTTTAAAGCCAATGTTTATAGTAAATTTGATATGAAATCAGGTTTTTGGCAGATCCAAATATCTGAAAAAGATAAATACAAAACAGCTTTCAATGTCCCTTTTGGGCAATATGAATGGAATGTTATGCTTTTCAGACTCAAGAATGCTCCGTCTGAATTTTAAAACATCATGAATTCAATATTCAATGACTACAGTCATATTTATATTGTTTACACAGATGATGTATTTATATTTTCTGAAAATATTGATTCTCATTTTAAGCATCTTAATACTTTCTTCAAAGTAGTAAAAATAATGGGTTAGTCGTTAATGCTAAGAAAATCAAGCTCTTTCAAACTACCATCAGATTTTTAGGTCATGACCTTTATCAAGGTACCTATAAACCTATTTGTAGAGCCATAGAGTTCTCCTCCAAATTCCCCAATGAGATTATTGATAAAACCCAACTCCAAAGATTCTTCGGAAGTCCTAATTATGTTGCAGATTTTATTCCCAAAATAAAACAAGTCTGTGAACCTTTATACAAGCGTCTTAGAAGAATCCCCATTCCTTGGAGCCATGAACAAACTAAAGCTGTCATCCAAATTAAAGCTTTGGTCTAGAGTATCCCATGTCTGGGAATTCTTAATCCAGAAGCCTTTATGATTGTTGAAACTGATGCTTCTGACATTGGTTATGGAGGAATCCTCAAACAAAGAATTTACCTAGAGTCGCACGAGCAACTTGTCCGTTTTACTTCAGGAATATGGAATTCCCCCCAAAAGAAATATTCTACTGTTAAAAAAGAAGTATTATCTATAGTGCTATGTATCACTAAGTTTCAAGACGACTTGGTTAACAATACTTAGAGTAGATTGCAAATCCGCTAAAGAAATTTTACAAAAAGATGTGAAAAACCTTGTTTCAAAACAAATATTTGCTAGATGGCAAGCTCTACTATCTAGCTTTGATTTTCAAATTGACTTTATAAAAGGAGAAGAAAATTCCCTCCTAGATTTCTTAACAAGAGAATTTCTACAGGGAAACAATGAGGCCCCAGAAGCCAAATTCACCGCAGAGACCACAACAAATGGCTAGACCATTCGATCTCCCTCTCTCAAGGTTACCCCAGAGGCCACCAATTCCAACAGGAGCAAATCCCAGGATGGAATTCAAAAACAGGTATACTGCTCTAGCAGAGTACCCAAAATTACAAGGTCCTACACCTACCAAGTTGATCAACCAAAAAATTGAGCATGGAGAATCATCTTCTTCGGTACAAACCAAAGAAAGCTATACAATGAAGGCCCCAGAGACCTTTGCACAAGCAGTTAAACCAACGTCAGGAAAAAAACCTGATACATCTCCTCCAAAAGAAGAATTTGATTTCTTGACAAAGCAAGTTTTGCCAATACTGGCGATAGACAAACAATATGAAGGAACTCCGATTCCTAGTTTTATCAGACCAGTATACTTGAATGACAATTTTGTGGATACAGATAATCCACTTAAGTCCCAAAGATACTTCGAAGCCATATTAATAGACACAGAGTCTATTATCATTGAACACACCATGAGTGAAAAGAATCCATAAATTATCAATTTTTCTAGATTCACTATCAAGAGGGTCTTATCTCTATCAGAATGGTATACAGACCACCTTCTTACCCCCATCACGTTATCTATGCCTCATAAGCCACAGACTTATAATTTGCATGACTATAAGAATGCATGGTTCAATTTCCTATATATCAGACCAGGACATACTTGGTTCGTCTAATATTGTCCAGAAATGGTCAAATTAGTCATCCCCAGATGGTTTTACGAATGGTGGAACTATTTTGGAGGAAACAAAGATATTATCCCCCAGCAATTTCTCAACAGGTTTGATGAATTTCAATTCAAAGAAGAAATCTCCACACTCCCAGAACACATTAAAATGTGTAAATATTTTATTAAGAAAAGAATTTCTTATATTATATCCTGGAACTTTGCCAAGACAGAGTTAGATAGAATCAAATATCTCTCAAAAGATATCAAAAGGATGGATCCCCAAAGTGGTATCTAAGAACCCAACTAAGGTATCACCCAAAACAGCCTCAACTTCGCTATCAAAGAATGTGCTCAAAGAAAGATTAAAAAAAGCCCTCGAAGATATGGACAATGATCAGTCAAATGGCGAAGACATTAAGCTTTTCTTAGAAGAAGCTACAACCAAAACCGATTATGGAGACATGCTAGACCCCACGGGAATAGCAGCAGCCTATCTTGACTCCTATTAAGAACAGGAGAATGTCTTTTGGGAAAAGTAGAGGTTCAAAGAATCAAAATTACTTTTTCCAAAAGGCAACTTACTGTTCCTAAAAGGAATTTAGAAAAGTAAGTCTCTTATCAAAAAGAAGACGACAAGCCAACACCCTTCTTTTCAAAAGAAGAATATCATTATCAGCCACTATAGTGGCGCCAAGATCACAACCCTCCAAGTGTACATTTAAGATACACTCTCCTATGTATCCTTACTCTATAAAAGGATAAACATTTAGAAATAGCAGGGCATCAGAAAATTCACCAAAAATATTCTGAAACCCTCTTCTCCCTCTTCTCTTCCTTTGTAAAAACTTTCCGTTGTGCCTCGTATGCATTAATTAAATTTGTAAGTTTTATAATTTTGCTTTAATATCCTACTACTTAGATTAGTATATTCATCTTGGTCTGGTCCTTCAACCTCATGTCCTTCTAGACCTGTTCCCAGACCACCTTCCTCTTCAAAACCCCAAGAGAAAGTAGAAACTATTCCAGTCGATAATGACAAGGGAAAAGTCATTGGAGTAGACTTTTTGAGAGAAATCCCCAAAGTCTTTTACCAGGATCTCCCCACTAGCCCCACTGCTAGTAAAATGGCACCTCCTCATGAGGATAAACCATGGTGGATCAAAATGATCAAAACGGGCAGTACCTTCAGTCCTGACCAAAATAACCTTCATAAACTCTGGACTCATCCTGACAACCAAACTAAGAGGAAGTGGTATGTTGCTACTTATACTCTTCAACAAAAAGAAGCCTTCAGAGATTCTTGGATGGCTGACATGAAAAAAATAGGTTGCGAAATCGAATTCTTTAAATGGTTTGAAATGACTGGTTAGATCGATAACCAGATCGAATCTCTTCAAGTCATTATCAATAAATGGTATACAACTTCTAACAAAGTTGTAGAATCTACCACTCCTCCTCTCAAAAGAATCAATATCTATAGCTAGCACTATTATCAAAGCTTCTCCTTTTAAAGAAAAAAGTTATAAGACCGTCTCCTTTGTCACCTCTACTAACATAGATCGAGTAGTAGAACAGAACAACTACTCCAACCAAATTCTTCACACTATTTCCAAAAAAATCGAAGATTCCAAACCTTCCATAAGTAGAAGACCTATTCCATCTTCTACTTCTTCTAACCAGAACTTCGAACCTAACCCAGGGTTTAAACTTACTGAATTTTCCAGGGATAAACTCCCTAAATTCAAAGATACCTTTGAAATATCTGAAATGTCCTTGATAAAATTAATGAACAGCTTTCCAATTTCAACATCTCTACAAAAGAAGAGAAACCCCAGAAAGTAGTTTCAACTATTCATGAAAAACCCACTCTTACTCATAAACTGTCGAATGATCGTTTTCACAACAGGAAAAACTATCATAATCTTCAATCTTTCCCAGACCTCCAATATGAGGAAAATGCGTTCCTATCCACTTCTTCTCATGAAGGAAGAGGCATCACAGAATGGAATATTTATGGCTTAGCTGAACATCAAATCTATAACAAACTCCATGAAATGGGAGTAGCTATTACTGCATATAAGATAAGGAGCTCTACGGATAAAGAAGCTTCCATTATGATTGTTGTTGGGTTCACATGCATGTTAAAACATTGGTGGGATAATTACTGCAATGATGAGACCAATCTACTCATTTTAATTCCTCTGCAACAGAAACAATTGTCAAATCGGAAGGAACTTCCAAAACACATTCCCAAGTTATTAGAGAAGATGTTTGTGCCACACTTCTCTATCATATCGCTAAGCATTTCATTGGCGAGCCCAAACTCTTTCAGGATAGAAGTCTCCAAATTCTTATAAATCTCAGTTGTCCTACACTAGATGACTTCATTAGATACAAACATGCCTTCCTAGGCAAAGTCATGATTCGCCCAGACTGTAATCTGGATTTCAAGAAAGAGCGCTTTATAAGTGGCCTTCCCCCTCTCTTCGCTGATAAAGTCAGAACCAAAATCCAAGAACGCAACGATGGTCGAATTCCTTACAGCCAATTGACATATGGAGATCTTGTCAGTACTATTAATATTGTAGGGCTCGAACTCTGCACATATATCAAACTCAAACATCAGCTCAATAAAGAGCAATCATCCTCTAGACGAGAATTAGGAAGTTTCTATCAAGACTTTGGTTTTATCACACCTCCTGATAGAGTAAAAAGAGACAAAGAATCCAAGAGATCTCATCGAATTAATTCTCGAAGAGATTCAACCAAAACTACCAAAAATAAGTCCAGGTCCAAAAGACCCAGAGATTCAAAACCTGATGTTCGCTGGACATGTGGCAAATTCCATCATTAATCCAATGAATGCAAGTCAAAAACCAAGAAGAAAAAGATTAACCTTTTTAGTATAGACAAAGACACCAAGGAAAAACTCCTTTCCATACTAGATGAACCTTTCTATGACTCTTCTGAAGAATCAAGTGATGATTAAGATATCAACATTGAGTATCAATCTGATTCTAGCCAATCAGGTCATGATTGCAATTGCACTAAAACTTTCTGTGCTTTTGACAATACTCCCAAAAATATCAGAGTCCTTTCGAACGACTCAAAAGAAACCCTGTTTGACATCATCCAACATATCAGTGATCAAGAGTCTAGAAAGTGTTATCTCATAGAACTCAAGAATATCATTCTTAACACTGACAAACCAAAACCCAGACCAATAGTTGAACCTTTAAGCATGAAACAAATCATGAACCGATCAGACAGCCTGTCTGAACCCACTATTGCTGACCTTCGTCATGAGGTCTCCAACCTTAAGGATGAAATCCGTAATATCAAATCAAGGCTTGGAAAAGTTGAAACGGATATTCTTACTGACCAAATCCTCAAACAGGTCACCATTCTAAACCCCGATTCTGATCATGAAACTTCCCAAGAAGATGATATTAATCCTCTTCATTTTAATAATGACCACTTAGCTGAACCTAGAAATTCTCCTTCTACTTCTGAAGCTCCAGGTGTAACTGTCATTTCCTCGGTCAGACCTCACAGTCACCATATACATGTTCGTATTGTTATCAATAAACAATTTGTAATTAACAAAATTGCTTTGCTTGACAGTGGTGCAGATCGTAAGTGCATAGTAAAAGGTATTATTCCCACTCAATACTTGCAAAAAAGTACTTCAAAACTATACTCCGCTACGGGAGAACTTTTAAAAATTAATTATAAGCTCTCAAAAGCTCATATTTGCAATAATGGAATTTGTTTAACAAATGACTTCGTTATTACTGAAGATATCAATAAAGATATTATTCTTGGAATTCCTTTTATCTCCCAGATAAAACCTTATTTTACTGATTTAAATGGTATTAAAATCTCTATCCTAGAAAAGAATTATATTTTCCTTTTGTCAAAACTCTTTCACAAGATGAAAGTAATTTTATCAGAAAAAATATGGTTTTTCATATTACCAAACTTTCTCAACATATCACCTTTCTAAAGGATGAAATTAGAGTAAAGAAAATCGAGCAGATTTTAAAAACCCCGGGAATGGTTACTAAAATAGCCACTCTTCAAAAACAATTTGAACAAGAAATATGCTCGGATTTTCCGAATGCTTTTTGGGAAAGAAAAAGGCATGTTATCGAACTCCCATACATTGAAGGATTCAATGAACATGCCATTACTACTAAAGCAAGGCCTATTCAAATGAGTCAAGAAATGATGGAATTTTGCAAAAAAAGAAATTAATACTCTTTTACAAAACAAAATTATCAGAGTTTCTAAATCACCATGGAGCTGCTCTGTTTTTTATGTCAACAAAAATGCTGAAAAAGAAAGAGGAGCACCAAGATTGGTTATAAATTACAAACCTCTTAATTCTGTGTTAAAATGGATTAGGTACCCAATTCCTAATAAAAGAGATCTTTTAAAAAGGACTTTAAAGCCAATGTTTATAGTAAATTTGATATGAAATCAGGTTTTGGCAGATCCAAATTTCTGAAAAAGATAAATACAAAACTGCTTTCAATGTCCCTTTTGGGCAATATGAATGGAATGTTATACCTTTCGGACTCAAGAATGCTCCGTCTGAATTTCAAAACATCATGAATTCAATATTCAATGACTACAGTCATATGTCTATTGTTTACATAGATTATGTATTTATATTTTCTGAAAGTATTGATTCTCATTTTAAGCATCTTAATACTTTCTTCAAAGTAGTAAAAGATAATGTGTTAGTTGTTAGTGCTAAGAAAATCAAGATCTTTCAAACTACCATCAGATTTTTAGGTCATGACCCTTATCAAGGTACCTATAAACCTATTTGTAGAGCCATAGAGTTCTCCTCCAAATTCCCCAATGAAATTATTGATAAAACCCAACTCCAAAGATTCTTAAGAAGTCTTAATTATGTTGCAGATTTTATTCCCAAAATAAGACAAGTCTGTGAACCTTTATACAAGCGTCTTAGAAGAAACCCCATTCCTTGGAGCCATGAACAAACTAAAGTTGTCATCCAAATTAAAGCTTTGGTCCAGAGTCTCCCATGTTTGGGAATTCCTAATCCAGAAGCCTTTATGATTGTTGAAACTGATGCTTCTGACATTGGCTATGGAGGAATCCTCAAACAAAGAAAACCCAGAGTCACATGAGCAACTTGTCCGTTTTACTTCAGAAATATGGAATCCCCCCCAAAAGAATTATTCTACTGTTAAAAAAGAAGTCTTATCTATAGTGCTATGTATCACTAAGTTTCAAGACGACTTGGTTAACAAAGAATTTTTACTTAGAGTAGATTGCAAATCTGCTAAAGAAATTTTACAAAAAAATGTGAAAAACCTTGTTTCAAAACAAATATTTGCTAGATGGCAAGCTCTACTATCTATCTTTGATTTTCAAATTGACTTTATAAAAGGAGAAGAAAATTCCCTCCCAGATTTATTAATAAGAGAATTTCTACAGGGAAACAATGAGGCCCCAGAAGCCAGATTCACCGCAGAGACCACAACAAATGGCTAGACCATTCGATCTACCTCTCTCTAGGTTACCCCAGAGGCCACCAATTCTACCAGGAGCAAATCCCAGGATGGAATTCCAAAACAGGTATACTGCTCTAGCATAGTACCCAAAATTACAAGGTCCTACACCTACCAAGCTGATCAACCAAAATATTGAGCATGGAGCATCATATTCTTCCGTACAAACCAAAGAAAGCTACACAATGAAGGCCCCAGAGACCTTTGCACAAGCAGTTAAACCAACGTCAGGAAAAAAACTTGATACATCTCCTCTAAAAGAAGAATTTGATTTCTTGATAAATCAAGTTTTTCCAATACTGGCGATAGACAAATAATATGAAGGAACTCCGATTCCTAGTTTTATCAGACCAGTATACTTGAATGACAATTTTATGGATACAGATAATCCACTTAAGTCCCAAAGATACTTCGAAGCCATATTAGTAGACACAGAGTCTATTATCATTGAACACACCATGAGTGAAAAGAATCCATAAATTATCAGTTTTTCTAGATTCACTATCAAGAGGGTCTTATCTCCATCAGAATGGTATACAGACCACCTCCTTACCCCTATCACGTTATCTATGCCTCATAATCCATATACTTATAATTGTCATGAATATAAGAATGCATGTTTCAATTTCCTATATATCAGACCAGGACATACTTGGTTTGTCAAATTTTGTCCAGAAATGGTCAAATCAGTCATCTCCAGATGATTTTACGAATGGTGGAACTATTTTGGAGGAAATAGAGATATTATCCCCCTGCAATTTCTCAACAGGTTTGATGAATTTCAAGTCAAAGAAGAAATCTCCACACTCCCTGAACACATTAAAATGTGTAAATATTTTATTAAGAAAAGAATTTCTTATATTATATCTTGGAACTTTGTCAAGACAGAGTTAGATAGAATCAAATATCTGTCTAAAGAGATCAAAATTCGAGGATGGATCCCCAAAGTGGTATATAAGAACCAAGCTAAGGTATCACCCAAAGCAGCCTCAACTTCGCCATCTGAGAATGTTCTCAAAGAAAGATTAAAGAAAGCCCTCTAAGAGATGGAAAATGATCAGTCAAATGACGAAGACATTACGCTTTTCTTAGAAGAAGCTACAACAGAAACCGATAATGGAGACATACTAGACCCCACAGGAATAGCAGCAGCCTATCTTGACTCCTATTAAGAACAGGAGAATGTCCTTTGGGAAAAGTAGAGGTTCAAAGAATCAGAATTACTTTTTCCAAAAGGCAATTTACTGTTCCTAAAAGGAATTTAGAAAAGTAAGTCTCTTATAAAAAAGAAGACGACAAGCCATCACCCTTCTTTTAAAAAGAAGAATATCATTATCAACCACTGTAGTGTCGCCAATATCACAACCCTCCAAGTGTACATTTAAGATACACTATCCTATGTATCCTTACTCTATAAAAGGATAAACATTTAGAAATAGCAGGGTATCAGAAAATTCACCAAAAACATTCTGAAACCCTCTTCTCCCTCTTCTCTCCCTTTGTAAAAACTTTCCGCTGTACCTCGTATGCATTAATAAAATTTGTAAGTTTTATAATTTTGCCTCAATATCTTACTATTTAGATTAGTATATTCATCTTGGTCTGGTCCTTGAACCTCATGTCCTTCTAGACCTGTTCCCAGACCACCTTCTTCTTCAAAACCCCCAGAGGAATTAGAAACTATTCCAGTCGATAATGACAAAGGAAAAGTCACTAGAGTAGACTTTTCGAGAGAAATCCCTAAGTCTTTTACCAGGATCTCCCCACTAGCCCCACTGCTAGTGAAATGGCACCTCCTCATGAGGATAAACTAGGGTGGATCAAAATGATCAAAACGGGCACTACCTTCAGTCCTGACCAAAATACCCTTCATAAACTCTGGACTCATCCTGAAAACCAAACTAAGAGGAAGTGGTATGTTTCTACTTATACTCTTCAACAAAGAGAAGCTTTCAGAGATTCCTGGATGGCAGACATGAAAAGAATAGGTTGTGAAATCGAATTCTTTAAATGGTTTGAAATGACTGGTAAGATCGATAACCAGATCGAATATCTTCAAGTCATTATGAAAAATTGGTATACAACTTCTAACAAAGTTGTAGAATCTACCACTCCTCCTCTCGAAGGAATAAATATCCCTATACCTGGCACTATTATCAAAGCTTCTCCTTTTAAAGAAAAAAGTGATAAGCCCGCCTCCTTTGTCACCTCTGCTGACATTGATCGAGTAGTAGAATAGAACAACTACTCCAACCAAATTCTTCACACTATTTCCAGACAAATCGAAGATTCCAAACCTTCCATAAGTAGAAGACCTATTCCATCTTCTACTTCTTCTAACCAGAACTTCGAACCTAACCCAGGGTTTAAACTTACTGAATTTTCCAGGGATAAATTCCCAAAATTCAAAGATACCTTTGAAATATCTAGAAATGTCCTTGATAAAATCAATAAACAGCTTTCCAATTTCAACATCTCTACCAAAGAAGAGAAACCCCAGAAAGTAGTTTCAACTCTTCATGAAAAAACCACTCTTATTCATAAACTGTCGAATGATCGTTTTCACAACAGGAAAAACTATCATAATCGTCCATCTTTCACAGACCTCCAATATGAGGAAAATGCGTTCCTATCCACTTCTTCTCATGAAGGAAGAGGCATCACAGAATGGAATATTGATGGCTTAGCTGAACATCAAATCTATAACAAACTCCATGAAATGGGAGTAGCTATTACTGCATATAAGATAAGGAGCTCTACGGATAAAGAAGTTTCCATTATGATTGTTGTTGGGTTCACAGGCATGTTAAAACATTGGTGGGATAACAACTGTAATGATGAGACCAAGCAACTCATTTATAATGCCTCTGCAATAGAAACCATTATCAAATCGGAAGGAACTTCCGAAACACATTCCTAAGTTATTAGAGAAGATGTTTGTGCCACACTTCTCTATCATATCGCTAAGCATTTCATTGGCGAGCCCAAACTCTTCGAGGATAGAAGTCTCCAAATCCTTAACAATCTCAGTTGTCCTATACTAGATGACTTCATTAGATACAAACATGCTTTCCTAAGTAAAGTTATGATTCGCCCAGACTGTCATCTGGATTTCTTGAAAGAGCGCTTTATGAGTGGCCTTCCCCCTCTCTTCGCTGATAAAACCAAAATCCAAGACCGCAACGATGGTCGAATTCCTTACAGCCAATTGATATATGGAGATCTTGTCAGTACTATTAATATTGTAGGGCTCGAACTCTGCACATATATCAAACACAAACATCAGCTCAAAAAAGAGCAATCATCCTCTAGATGAGAATTAGGAAGTTTGTGCCAAGACTTCAGTTTTATCACTCCTCCTGATCGAGTAAAAAGAGACAAAAAATCCAAGAGATCTCATCGAATTAATTCTCGAAGAGATTCAACAAAAACTACCAAAAAGAAGTCCAGGTCCAAAAGACCCAGAGATTCAAAACCTGATGTTTGCTAGACATGTGGCAAATCCGGTCATAAATCCACTGAATGCAAGCCAAAAACCAAGAAGAAAAAGATTAACCTTCTTAGTATAGACAAAGACACCAAGGAAAAACTCCTTTCCATACTAGATGAACCCTTCTCTGACTCTTCTGAAGAATCAAGTGATGATGAAGATATCAACATTGAGTATGAATCTGATTCTAGCCAATCAGGTCATGAATGCAATTGCACTGAAACTTTTTGTTCTTATGACAATACTCCCCAAAATATCAGAGTCCTTTCGAATGACTCAAAATAAATCCTTTTTGACATCATCCAACATCAGTGATGAAGAGTTTAGAAAGCGTTATCTCATAGAATTCAAGAATATCACTCTTAACACTGACAAACCAAAACCCAGACCAATAGTTGAACCTTTCAGCATGAAACAAATCATGAACCGATCAGACAGCCTGTCTGAACCCACTATTGCTGACCTTCGTCATGAGGTGTCCAATCTTAAGGATGAAATCCGTAATATCAAATCCAGGCTTGGAAAAGTTGAAACAAATATTTTTACTGACCAAATCCTTAAATAGGTTACCACTCAAAACCCCGATTCTGATCATGAAACTTCCCAAGAAGATGATATTAATCCTCTTCAGTTTAATAATGACCACTTAGCTGAACCTGGAAATTCTCCTTCTACTTATGAAGCTCCAGGTGTAATTGTCATTTCCTCGGTCAAACCTCAGAGTCACCATATACCTGTTCGTATTGTTATCAATAAATAATTTGTAATTAAAAAAATTTCTTTGCTTGACAGTGGTGCAGATCATAACTGCATAGTAAAAGGTATTATTCCCACTCAATACTTGCAAAAAAGTATTTCAAAACTATACTACGCCACGGGAGAACTTTTAAAAATTAATTATAAGCTCTCAAAAGCTCATATTTGCAGTAATGGAATTTGTTTAACAAATGACTTCGTTATTACTGAAGATATCAATAAAGATATTATTCTTGGATTTCCTTTTATCTCCCAGATAAAACCTTATTTTACTGATTTAAACGGTATTAAAATCTCTATCCTAGAAGAAGAATTACATTTTCCTTTTGTCAAAACCATTTCACAAGATGAAAGTAATTTTTTCAGAAAAAATACGATTTTTTGTATTAACAAACTTTCTCAACATATCACCTTTCTAAAGGATGAAATTAGAGTAAAGAAAATCGAGCAGATTTTAAAAACCCCGGGAATGGTTACTAAAATAGCCACTCTTCAAAAACAATTTGAACAAGAAATATGCTCGAATTTTCCGAATTCTTTTTGGGAAAGAAAAAGACATATTATCGAACTCCCATACATTGAAGGATTCAATGAACATGCCATTACTACTAAAGCAAGGCCTATTCAAATGAGTCAAGAATTGATGGAATTTTGCAAAAAAGAAATTAATACTCTTTTACAAAACAAAATTATCAGAGTTTCTAAATCACCATGGAGCTGCTCTGCTTTTTATTTCAACAAAAATGCTGAAAAAGAAAGAGGAGCACCAAGATTGGTTATAAATTACAAACCTCTTAATTCTGTGTTAAAATGGATTAGGTACCCAATTCCTAATAAAAGAGATCTTTTAAAAAGGACTTTTAAAGCCAATGTTTATAGTAAATTTGATATGAAATCAGGTTTTTGGCAGATCCAAATATCTGAAAAAGATAAATACAAAACTGCTTTCAATGTCCCTTTTGGGCAATATGAATGGAATGTTATGCCTTTCGGACTCAAGAATACTCCGTCTAAATTTCAAAACATCATGAATTCAATATTCAATGACTACAGTCATATGTCTATTGTTTACATAGATGATGTATTAATATTTTCTGAAAATATTGATTCTCATTTTAAGCATCTTAATACTTTCTTTAAAGTAGTAAAAAATAATGGGTTAGTTGTTAGTGCTAAGAAAATTAAGCCCTTTCAAACTACCATCAGATTTTTAGGTCATGACCTTTATCAAGGTACCTATAAATCTATTTGTAGAGCCATAGAGTTCTCCTCCAAATTCCCCAATGAGATTATTGATAAAATCCAACTCCAAAGATTCTTAGGAAGTCTTAATTATGTTGCAGATTTTATTCTCAAAATAAGACAAGTCTGTGAACCTTTATACAAGCGTCTTAGAAAATACCCATTCCTTGGAGCCATGAACAAACTAAAGTTGTCATCCAAATTAAAGCTTTGGTCTAGAGTCTCCCATGTCTGGGAATTCCTAATACAGAAGCCTTTATGATTGTTGAAACTGAAGCTTCTGACATTGGTTATGGAGGAATCCTCAAACAAAGAATTTACCTAGAGTCGCAGGAGCAACTTGTCCGTTTTACTTCAGGAATCTGGAATTCCCCCCAAAAGAATTATTCTACTGTTAAAAAAGAAGTCTTATCTATAGTGCTGTGTATCACTAAGTTTCAAGGAGACTTGGTTAACAAAGAATTTTTACTTAGAGTAGATTGTAAATCTGCTAAAGAAATTTTACAAAAAGATGTGAAAAACCTTGTTTCAAAACAAATGTTTGCTAGATGGCAAGATCTACTATCTAGCTTTGATTTTCAAATTGACTTTATAAAAGGAGAAGAAAATTCCCTCCCAGATTTCTTAATAAGAGAATATCTACAGTGAAATAATGAGGCCTAGTATGAGGCCTCATAAGCCAGATTCACCGTAGAGACCACACCAAATGGCTAGACCATTCGATCTCCCTCTCTCAAGGTTACCCGAGAGACCACCAATTCCAGCATGAGCAAATCCCAGGATGGAATTCCAAAATAGGTATACTACTCTAACAGAGTACCCAAAATTACAAGGTCCTAAACCTACCAAGATGATCAACCAAAAGATTGAGCGTGGAACATCATCTTCTTCGGTACAAACCAAAGAAAGCTACACAATGAAGGCCCAGAGACCTTTGAACAAGTAGTTAAACCAACGTTAGGAAAAAACCCTGATACATCTCCTCCAAAAGAAGAATTTGATTTCTTGACAAAGCAAGTTTTGCCAATACTGGCGATAGACAAACAATATGAAGGAACTCCAATTCCTAGTCTTATCAGACCAGTATACTTGAATGACAATTTTGTGGATACAGATAATCCACTTAAGTCCCAAAGATACTTCGAAGCCGTATTAGTAAACACATAGTCTATTATCATTGAACACACCATGAGTGAAAAGAATCCATAAATTATCAGTTTTTCTAGATTCACTATCAAGAGGGTCTTATCTCTATCAGAATGGTATACAGACCAACTTCTTACCCTTATCACGTTATCTATGCCTCAAAAGCCACAGACTTATAATTGGCATGACTATAAGAATGCATGGTTCAATTTCCTATAGATCATACCAGGACATACTTGGTTCGTCAAATATTATCTAGAAATGGTCAAATCAGTCATCGCTAGATGGTTTTACGAATGGTGGAACTATTTTGTAGGAAACAGAGATATTCTCCCCTAGCAATTTCTCAACAGGTTTGATGAATTTTAAGTCAAAGAAGAAATCTCCACACTCCCAGAACACATTAAAATGTGTAAATATTTTATTAAGAAAAGAATTTCTTATATTATATCCTGGAACATTGCCAAGACAGAGTTAGATAGAATCAAATATCTCTCTAAAGAGATCAAAATTCAAGGATTGATCCCCAAAGTGGTATCTAAGAACCCAGCTAAGTTATCACCCAAAGTAGCCTCAACTTCGCCATCAAAGAATATGCTCAAAGAAAGATTAAAGAAAGCCCTCCAAGAGATGGACAATGATCAGTCAAATGACGAAGACATTATGCTTCTCTAAGAAGAAGCTACAACAGAAACCAATAATGGAGACATGCTAGACCCCACGGGAATAGCAGCAACCTATCTTGACTCCTATTAAGAACAGGAGAATGACCTTTGGGAAAAGTAGAGGTTCAAAGAATCAGAATTACTTTTTCCAAAAGGCAATTTACTGTTCCTAAAAGGAATTTAGAAAACTAAGGTGACCATAGTGATAAACTTGAATATCGTGATGGGATACATGCGGATATTTGTTTTGCGCAACTAGTGACCCTTTGGTTGGGAGCCCTAAGTTAGTTGGTTGTTGTGATAAGAGGATATACTATCCTTAGAAGACGTTCTTGATGTAGGAGATCTTGCCGAGATAGGTCTGAACATGGAGAATCAGGTAGTTAGACTCAAACCTTAGTACCTTTATGTACACTATTGAGGTTGTTAGTTGCAAATGGTAGGAGTGGTATTTAGAAGAGAATAGTTTTCCCGTATATCTACTTCTCTCAGTTTGGTATCCTTTCGGTTAACTGCGATTTCTAAAGTATGTTTGTTCTTTGTGAGTTTTAGCTGAGTTCCTACTCTCAACATCTAAACCATACGTAGATCGACTTCCATTCCTACTTAGTAGCTTCAGTGGTGAGTCCTGATAGTTTGAGGACGATAGACATGCTTTACTTTCAGTGTTCTTATTTTAGTTTTCAGAATATTAGAGTTAGTTGGGGTATGTCCCAGCAACTAGTATTAGATAGAGGCTTTCAGACATAGACTAGATTCATCTTAAGTTGTTAGTGTTGTTTTCAATCATCACTATACTCTTTATATATTTTATATATTCTGATATGTTTTGGGCTTTTCCCACTTTAGATATTAAACTGTCTTTCAGCTTCCGCACAGTGCATGTTATAATTGAAGTCTTATAGATATGCCATGCCATGGGTTAGCTTGGGATCACTTGTGAAACTGAGCACCGTGTTGCATCTAGGGGGTAGTCTCGGGGTATGGCAGTACATCTTAGTGGTACCAGGATGAATAAAATATCTGGAATTATAGGCTTATTTAAGGATCTGTTGCCTCAACTCATCCACATGAGGTACACATAAATGACCCTGGTAGCGAAGCACACCATATCCCCTTTGGGAGAATACCTCTACTCTCTGCTGATGAACTGCACCTCTCAACTAAAGTAATATGGGATCACTATCTTGTTTCTCTTTATCTCCGCTACCAAAGAAGATCTTGACCCATTGTGGACTATCACACCACCATCTGTCATTTCCATAAGGCAAACTCCAAAATGAGCAAGCCTGTGAAAATCTCTGGCTAATTCCTTCTTCTCTTCCTCAACATGTGACACACTACTCATGGATAGTCTGTTGAGGGCTTCAACCACTACGTTGGCCTTACCCAGATGGTAGAGAAGATTCATATCATAGTCTTTGAGTAATTCAAGCCACCTTCTCGGACGAAGATTCAACTCATTCTGTGTGAACACATACTGGAGGCTCTTATGATCTGTGAACATGTCTACATAGACACCATACAAGTAGTGTCTCCAAATCTTTAGGGCGAACACAACTGCTGTAAGCTCAAGGTCATGAGTCAGGTAGTTCTTCTCATGAATCTTAAGCTGCCTGGAGGCATAAGCTATGACCTTACCATGCTGCATCTAGACACAGCCCAGGCCAACCCTGGATGTATCACAATAAACCACGAAGCCATGTTAACCCTCTAGTAGGGTTAACACGGGAGCTGTAGTCAACCTGGTCTTCAATTCAAGAAAGCTTTTCTCACACTCATCTGACCACTAAAACTTAACCTTCTTCTGAGTCAACTTGGTTAATGGGGCATCTATGGATGAAAATCCTTCAACAAACCTCCTGTAGTAACCAACTAAACCCAAGAAACTCCTGAGGTCTGTCGGAGAGGTGGGTCTGGGCCAGTTCTTTACTGCCTCAATCTTTTAAGAATCATTCGGATGCCCTCACAAGATACCAGATGACCAAGGAAAGCAACTGACTTCAACCAAAATTCACACTTACTAAACTTGGTGAATAACTGGCGATCTTTGAGAGTCTGCAACACCACTCCCAAATGGTCTGCATGCTCTTCCTCACTTTGAGAGTGTATGGGTATATCATGGATGAATACAATGAGGAACATCACTTCTTCACTTCTTGAACACTCTGTTCATCAAATCCATGAACGCTGCAGGAGCATTTGTTAGTCCAAAAGACAACTATAAATTCATAGTGACCATACCGAGTTCTAAAGGTTGTCTTCAGAAAGTCACTATCTCTGACTCTGAGCTGATGATAACTGGATCTGAGGTCTATCTTAGATAAGTAACTAGCAACCTGAAGCTGGTCGAACAAGTCATCAATCCTGGGGATGGTATAATTATTCTTGATTGTGACTTTGTTCAACTGACGGTAGTTGATGCACATCTTGAGAGAACCATCTTTCTTATGCATGAACAATATTGGAGCACCCCATAGAGAGATACTGAGTCTGATGAAGCCCTTATCTAGAAGATCTTTCAATTGTTCTTTCAACTCCTTAAGATCAGCTGGAGCCATTCTATAAGGAGGAACCAAAATAGCTGGGTATCTGGAAGAAGATCTATTCCGAAGATGATTTCCCATTCAGGAGGAACTTCGAGAAGATCTTTTGGAAACACTTATGAGAATTTATTCACCACTATAACTGACTCAAGAGTTGGGGTCTCAGAGTTTGAATCCTTAACCCGAACAAGATGATAGATATAACCTTTGGAAATCATCTTTCTGGCCTTAAGGTAAGAGATGAATTGATCTACAGGAACTGAGGTACTACCCTTCCACTCTAGGACTGGATTATTTGGAAACTGAAACTGAACGATCCTAGTTCTGCAATCAACTGAGGCATAATAGGAATGTAACCAATCCATGCCTAGAATTATATCGAAATCAGTCATTTTCTAACTCTACAAGATCGACTGAGGTGACTTTCTGAGAAACTGTGACATGGCAATTTCTGTATACCCATCTAGCTATAACTGGATCACCAACTAGAGTAGAGACTGAGAAAGGTTCTGGGAGAGCTTCAGGATTGACATCAAAATTTACTGCTATATATGGAGTTACAAAAGAAAGTGTAGCCCTTTGGTCTAACAATGCATAAACATCCAAATGGAAGGCTTGTAACATACCCATGACTATATTAAGAGAATCCTCTTGGTCCTGTCGAGTCTGAAGAGCATTGAGCCTATTTTGGCGTTAACCACCACCTGTACCAGACGAGACACCCTGCTAAGTGGGGCAATTTACTGGAGCTGATGTAGAACAAGCCTGATTCTGTAGGCGAGCATTCTTTCCCTTCTGTGAAGCTGCTGGAGAATCCCTCATTTTATGGCCTGGCTTGCCACACACAAAACAATTTCCACTGCCAGCCATACACTTACCTAGGTGGTTCCTACAATACTTCTTGCAAACTAGATGAGTGTGCCCGCTAGTGACTGTACTTTGAGACTTAGAGCCCAGCTTCCTATCTCTCCTATCCAGCTTGGACTTAGGCACTGGAGCACTAGCAGAGGATGGGGCTGGAGCTGAAGATTTCTAGCAGAACTGAGAGCGGTTACAACTTTCAGACCTTTGTTGAGAGTAGCTGAAGTCACCTGTCCTAGCTCTCTTACTGTCTCCTCCATTCTCTTTGATTTTCTCCTCCTTGATCTGCTGAGCATAAGTAACTAAGCTGGAGATATCCATCTCCTTAACCAGCAAAGCATTTTTGCACTCATTGACCACATCATCGGACACACCAGATACAAACTTAATCATACGGGCCCTGGAGTCAGCTACTATCGCGGAGCATACTTGGACAACTGAGTAAACTTGAGTGCGTACTCCTTCACGCTTATGTCATTTTGCTTCAAGTTGATGAATTCTTGGACCTTGGCTTCCCTGAGCTCAAGTGGGAAAAACCTTTCCAAAAAGGCAGTGTTAAAGTGGTTCCAATCCATTGAACCTGAATTAGCACATCGAGTTTCCTTCCACTACTGATACCAAGTATAAGCCACTCCCTTCAACTGATAGGTGGCTATATCTGCACTGTCGACTGGAGTGAAACCCATAATATTTGTCACCTTTTGATTATAATCAAGAAATTCTTGTGGATCCTCTTCGAACTTGGACCCATGAAATTCTAGAGGGTTCATTTGAGTGAAGTCTCAGATTCTAGCTGCGATAGAGTTAGTCTAAGATAGAGCTGGTGCCACTGCCTGCTGATTGACCTGAGCGATCATGGATTAAGCAAGCACCTGAAAAGCAGCCCTGAATTTGGCATGAGTGACTTGCTCATTCAGAGGGTCTGCTGGTGCTGGTTGATTCCTGGCGTTGGCTCTTCTAGGAGGCATTTTTCAGAAATGAACAGAGCACGAGTTAGAATGAGATTAAATAGAGTTCATACTCTATAGCACGACATGGAACAAAATAAAGTAAACTTTTTCCTAAGAACAACTCATAGACTCTCCCCCATAAGTGTGGCGCGCTTCACACCCATAAAGAAGACTCTATTCGACGCGGTTTTCAGACACCCTTGGAAACTTGAACCTGCTGCTCTGATACCAAGTTTTTCACATCTCAAGGCTACTCCCTGGATGTAACATGGTGCTTAGTGTGACAAGTGACCCCAAGCTAACTCATGGTCTTGCATGACTAGACATTTTCTAGTAAAACATGAACTGTGCAGAAAACTGAAAGTATTTAAATATCTGAGATGGGAAAGAAACCCAAACATGACTGAATAAAGAAAATATGAATAAAGGTAAAATGAGTCTGAAAAACAATACTAACAACTCAGTTGCTGAATTTAGTTCTATTTCTAAAAGCCTCTAACTGATATGAGTTGCTGGGACAAGCCCCCAGCTAACTCTAATAATCTGAAACTAAAATATAAAACTGAAAGATAAAATCATACCTATTTTCCTCGAACTATGAGGACTCTCTACTGAAGTTCCTGAGTAAGGACTGGAAATTGAGCTATGGACTGTCTGGATACTGAGCGCCTGAACCTATATCATACAATGATGTAGCACACAAGTATGTGTCAGTACTTTGAATGTATTGAGCATGAAGAATATGTACTAAGCTGAACAATATAAAGACTGAACATGGAGATACATGCTGAAGCATAAACTTAAAGATAATCTGAATGCAGTAATGAAGTAACTAACATGAATATATAGCAATATGAGTCTGACTGTGGGAGATAAATGAATACAAAGTCAATGCAATATGAGTCTGAATGTGGGAGATACTATTAACCGATATACCCCAAGCTGAGCTAACTATGGGGCCAACCTATAACCCTGGATAGAATGGTGTTCATACCCTGCCAAGGGTACTAACAAATCTGATGTGGATCCACTAAACTAATGTCCACAAGGGACAAATGTGACCAACCTAATCTGACAGCTGACCCTTTTCATACCTATGGTAGCACCGTAGTTCTAGGATTTGGGGACTGCTACTAAAGGTCTCTGCCTAATCTGATAGCCAAGCCTTCATCTTTTCATCTGCTTGGTACTAAGTCTACTTCCAACTGAATGTACGAAATGATATGCAAGCTGAAATACTGGATAGCTCAAATACTGATAATCATCTCAGAATGCAACATAAATATACTGAAGTATGATTGTCTGAATTATCTGCCTAGCAAGTATAATTTATGAGTACTGGAAAAATTTGTGAGTACTGGAATTAACACAAGCTAGGGTTTCTGAATCCTGTACATGTGACTGTGCTAATCCTCCAAGAAACATATAATTAATATCACATAAGCTATAGAATCTAAATTGTAATGAATCCCTAAGATTTAGGAACCCTAGGTCTGAATAATTCATAGAGAACTGGAGAACTAAATTGAATCTAGGGAATCAATGGGTGGAAGGAACCCAATGATGAAATTCCACATACCTGGAGAAGAATCTATGGAAAAATCCTTGGATTTTTGGGGATGAGCTTGAAGAAACCTTCTGCTTGTTCTTGAGAGAAATTGTTGACTCTTTTCTCCTTTTGTTTTTATGTGCTTGATGATTTTAAGAGAATTGGTGATTTAGCTAGTTTTTGAATAATTTACTAGTCTTAGACTAAGCAAAACAACAAAGCTTAGGCCTCAAAAGAAAAAGGAAGAGTCTGGAATACCCCTGGGAATTTTAAAAGAAAGCTATTGAAAAAATCGTGACTCAGGTACCACGACTCGGATGACGGACCATAGTCCTAGATGATGGACCGTCAACTGAATCGTGATTCTGTCCATGAGTCTTGGGGTTTTCTGATATGAGGAAACCATGACTCTACATGACAAACCATAGTTCTTAATGACAGTTCGTCGTTTGACTCATGGTTCCTGGGACTTTAGCTGAGGGTCCTCTTGTCTGGGAATTCCACGAGTCAAAGGACGGACCATGGTTCAGAAGTAGAGTCTGTATTCTGACTCATGGTTTTTGGGAAAAGGACTAAGGGGCCTCTGATGTTTTGATTCCATGAGTCCACAGGATGAACCGTGGTTCTAAATGATGGGTCATCATATGACTCATGGTTTCTGGGCCCTGGACTGATGGTCCTCCAATTAAGGGGGAATCATGAGTGACAGGATGGACCGTGGTTCTAAACTATGGTCTGTGATCCTATTTGTGGTTCTGAGGAAGGAAATTGGTACTTCTCTGATCTTTGAGTCCACGAGTCACATGATGGTCCATAGTCCTCGACTACAGCCCATGGTCTGAATCGTGGTTCCTGGAATATGAACTGGGGGTCTAATAGAAATGGGAATTACAGTTGATATGACAGACCATGGTTCCAAACTACAATCCATGATCTCAACCATGGTTCCTGGAAACTTAAATTTTTTCTGAATTTTTCTACTGAGTACAGTCCAGTAGCTGGTTCATATCCTGGAGTGTCACAGTGGAGCTCCATGGGCCCTGCCGATTTGGACCAAGGGCTATGTGCTGAGTATGCTGGACGAAGATTATACAATGTAGTTGAGGTATAGCGGGTACGTCACTCCATGTGTCCTCCTACTGGGCCGACATGTGATAGAGGAGGTGCATATAGGGTTACCATCACACCAGTTTTATCATATCATATCACATCATGCATTTTGTATTAAGATTCCATCCATGTTTGCTATTTGCTCAGTGTACACTCTAGTAGTATGGGATGCCAGAGGGTTTGTTTCCACTTGGTTGTGTTTCTCAAGTGTATGTGTGCCTATTGGGATTGTAGGTAGTTTATATTACTTCTGTCTTATCATAGAGTTTTTCATGGCCTTCGATTATCTGTGGATTAATAAATGTTATCTTGGTGTAGTACTAATTGTATGGGCTTCTGGTTATTGTTGGATTAGTGGGTCCTATCTTGTTGAGGCAATGATTATGTGGCCTTCTGAGAACTTGTGAGTTAGTAGATTCCATTTTATCGTGGTGCTGGTTGGTGGCTTTTTGATTCCTAGTTGTGTAGATTATCCTATCTTATGGTTGTATTTGTGAGGTTGTTTTCTGACTATTCTTATCTTGATAGTGTGTTTAGTATAATTTTGTTAGTTATATTTCTTCTAGCATGAGAATGTTTACTTGCTTTCCTTCCTTCCCTTTTTACTTGAGATTACCGGTATACCACTATCCTTTTTAAACTCTCTCTTTATATATATTGTTATTGCAAGGACCCCAGGTGCGCTTTCCTTGCCTTCACCTGTGCTCTGTGGTATATATATATCTTTTGTGGCTAGCATAGCATGCTTGTATTCTCATTGACTTCTATCTGTGCTATTTTTTGTGTAATTTCTCCATTGTTTCTGTGACTGCTTCTTTGCTATTTGCTATTTACTGCTTTTATATCTTATATTCGCTCAGTCGGCCTATGATGCCTACTGGGTACCCATTGCTTTGCATTTGGTGCTCATACTACACGTCAGCATCTTGATGGTGCAGATTCTAGTATGAGCTTTCACCATTGATCGCGTGAATTCTCGTGTAACTTCTAGATATTCGAGACTATCGTGAGCTACCACCGACCGAGGTTTGACCATATCTCATCTTTTGGCACTGCTACTCTTTTATTATTCACATACAATTATATATTCTATCTTTTTATCTCTAGCACTTGTATTTCATTAGAGGCTCCTGTACTATCGATACCAGGTCTTTTGGTCTGTGTAGTTTCCTTATGTATATATTCAGGTTGTTTTCCTTCCACATTGTTATTTTATATCTTCTTTTGCTTATTTCTGCTTACATTGTGCATGTTGGTTAGGTGGTAGCCTGTTACTAACCATTTTGGGCTACGGGGATTGGTTTGCTTACTGGGGGGTTGTAGGTGCTATCATGACCTGAGAAATTAGGTCGTGAAAGCTTGGTATAAGAGACCTAGGTTCCCTGGTGTCATTGGTACAAGATCAAGTGTCTATGTAGAGTCTCGCAGATTGGTACGATGACATCCATATCCTATCTGCGGGAGGCTACATGGCATTATTAGGAAAAGGTCCCTATTCATGGATCCTTATCATGCGTTCTTGGCTTTACCGACTTCTAAATTTAATTTGTTCCATTCCTTCTCAGATGCCTAGGACGAGTATGACAGCGGGTGACAACAAGCTTTTATGTCTGTTGCTTTAGTGTTTATTCCAGCGCTAGGATTTCAAAGTGAGAGCATACCGCATCAGTTAGGGGGCTTGGGGCCAGCCCAACCTCCAACGGGGTTTATGGCTTCCCCAGTTCTTCAGGACACGATGACTAGGACTCTAATTCGTCAGAAGGGTGTATCAATGCCACAGGTTGGGGTAGTACCCATTTCTTTCAGTGGTATTACAATTAGATTTGAGGTTCCAGGTCTTCAGTAGGGTTGTATGTCGGTATTGGAGTATGAGGCAAGGTTTCACGAGGTGATTCAGCGTACTTCTAGGGCTGTGCCTAATGAGTTTGAGAGAGTTCAGGGATTTTTTGGAGGATTGATTTCGCTGCTTCGTTTGGAGACAAAGCACTTGGTGATAGTTGGGACTACCTTTCTTAAGGTAATTGACCATGCTTGGGCTATTGAGGGATTATGTCGCAAGGCAATGAAGGTAGTAGTAAGAGGCGTCACTGTCAGGGAAGTTTTCATTAGCTCCGGATCGTGGACTTTGGTCTAGTTGGAACTTTAGTCGGGATCCGAGAACTTTCAGTTTGAAATTCTCTCTCGTTCTGTGTTCTCAGGCCATTTAGGCTTACAAGGTTGACTCTGGTCAACATTCGAAAAAGACGGCCTCGGATGGAAATTCCATCAGCGATGTTAGCTCCGAAAGTAATGATGGAAATTTCGTCAGTGATGTTCGCTTTGAAATGTTGCCTTTGGGCTAGAGGGACCATTGGTTTGGGTCCCGAGGCTTCCGGACTCGATTTTTGCCTTAGGTTCCATTTTGGTTTCTGTTGGCCTAAAGGTTAGTTTTGGGTGTGAGGCCCACATTTCATTAAATCGACCTCCGATGGAATTTCTTTTCTATTCTGTTGAGTATGGAATGCCACTTTTAGTTGAATATCATAGTTCGTTTGTGTCTGTAGGACCCCAGATGAATCTCGAGGGTCCATTCAAGCTCTTTAAACTTAACTGGTTTTTGCTAAGTTTGCTGAGTCTGGTGTGTCTGCAATTGTGGATATTTTTTGCTTCATTTGCGGTGATTTTTTCCGCATTTGCAGAGTTCCAGCATTTGCTGTGATTTTTGCCATATTTGCGGAGTTCCCGTATTTGCGGTGATTTTTGCCGTATTTGTGGACTTTCCTTTGGGTTGTAGGTTTCTAATTTTGTGGAGATCCATCGCATTTGTGATGTCCACACTTGTAATATTTTGTCTGCAATTGTGGAGGTCACTATTCATCCATGCCTCTACATTTGCAATAAAAAGTCCCACTTTTGCGGTAATCGTTGGCAATTTATATTCTAAGCTTCTCCTTCATTTGTTCAAACCCCCAACTTGTTTTCCTCAATTTTCGTTGAGCTTTGAGCTCCATTTCTCTGTGTGGACTGATTTCAAAGTGTTGGGGTGGTCAATTCTTGCCCGTGATCGTCTCCTCTTCGTCAATTGGTAAGTTTTCTTGTCTAATTCCGTCAATTCTCCAATTCATTTCCCTCTTGGGTTTTTAAGCTTGTGGCTTTTTGAGCCCTTTTCTTTTGCCAAATTCTGCTCAAATTCTTGGCATGCTCTCCCAGGAATGTTGGGAACATTGTGGTATTTTTCATTTTCGACTTTAGGTTACAGGGCCCACGGGCTTGTTTGTGACTCGAATTTTGACCCGGCTAAACTTTTAGCAATATGAGTATCATTAGTATTATTTTAACGCGTATATTACATTCTTTATAAGGGTTATCTAATTAGAGCTTCTCGGAGTAGTTCAAGCTTGGACGATGTCATTCCAACAGCTTTTCGTCGGACGACAGGTAGGTTACTATCTTCTCTACCTTACACTTTGCATATATAGGCTATAATGGCATTAATTAGTATCATTGGGTTGGTTATTTTAGGTTGGTACCTCAGACTTTGTCTGTCTCTTCTGTTGGTATTATTTCTTATGTTGTTTATAGTGTTTGTTGTAGTATTATAATATTACCATTTGTCACACCTCGAGGCTACCCTCTGGACGTAACATGATACTTAGTGT
Organism: Jaltomata sinuosa; assembly: GCA_003996215.1. Classification (NCBI taxonomy): domain Eukaryota; kingdom Viridiplantae; phylum Streptophyta; class Magnoliopsida; order Solanales; family Solanaceae; genus Jaltomata; species Jaltomata sinuosa. Next base: position 112,021 of record QJPP01003509.1, read on the forward strand.
CACAAGTGACCCCAAGCTAACCCATTGTCATGCCCCGAGCCGACCCCCTGGGCGTAACACGGGATCAAAGATCACAAGTGATCTCAAGAAAACCCTATAGCATTAGCATGACTTAAAAACTAAACAAAACAAAATAAAGGATGCTTAACTTAAGTAATGAGCAACTCAACCTGTTTATATAAGTAAAAGTCTAAGGATGAAAATCTGAATACAACTGAATGTCTGACTCTATGTCTGAAAGCCTCTACTACTAGCGATTTGCTGGGACAAACCCTCAGCTAACTCTAAATACTGAAATACTTAATACACAATCTAAATACTGAAATGAAACTAAACTTCAAGTCCTCGAAGGAGGAGGACTCACTGAGCTGACTGGATGTGTTGTTGATCTACTAGCCACGGAATGGGGAGCGGGCTACAAAAACTACATCATAATAGGATGCAACACAAAAAGTATGCGGTCAGTACTATGGAATGTACTGAGTATGTGAGATATACATAATCATGATAAAAACATACATAAAACATGCTTGAAATGAGTTTGTGTATGTAGAGAGATAGCATAAGAAAATATCAAGATATAAGGCATAAAACGAGAAATAAAGTCACTATTCAAAGTAGAGTATCATATAACTTATTAACTTGAAAATAAACATGCGGGAGTTTCTCTTAACCGACATTAAACCATGCTGAGCTACATGGAGTTCAGTGTCATGCACCCACACTGAAAAAGGTTGTCCTAACCAGTAAAAGTTAGAATCATGTCATACCAGGATCTTGTCATAAGCCACAAAGGCCACCTATGATGGCACATAGTTTTGGGACTAAGAGTACTCTCACCCGGTTCAACTCGTTGCTAAATACTACTTCCAAAACACACACTCACATATATATATATATATATATATATATCATGAGGCTCACATACATGTGACATATCTAGATGTCAAAACTTATTCATAAACATGTTCATACCCCGGATCTTCATACTACTCACGAACCTTGGATTAAGAAAATGATTCATGAGCATTGATGGTATATCAGGTGTTTTGTCTTGCATAATAGTTCATAACTTAGAAATTTTCATGGCACTAGTTCAATTTCATAATAACATAGATTTTCATAGAACATAGGAACTAGGCATGCACTTGCTTGAAAAATTCAAGAGAATACATGTTATCAATTTCCCAATTTTCTTAAATCAAACCATGCATGTAGAATTTACCATAATTAGCCTCAATTCAAAATAGGAGTTCATATGTAAAAAACCATGCAAAATCATGCAATTTAGTAGTGATTTCATAATAAAATCATGAGAAGGCAACTTATAGCAAAACCCATAAGAATTGGGTAAGAACCCTAATTTGAAAGTTCATGAAATCAAAATAAAAATTAGAGGTTTTGGGATGAAGGGTGAGAGGAACCCATTGTTGAATACCCACATACCATGATTGATGTTGACCCACTTGAAATTGAAAAGAAGAGGAGGCTTGAACTTGGAACTTGAAACCCTAACTTAAAGATTGAGAAGATGGAACTCCTTTTCTTCTTTTGGAAGTTGCTTGAAAGAATGGGAGAGAAATTAGGCCAAGTGGGAATAAAACCCCTCTTAAATAGTCTTAAAATGACTTAGTATAGGAGTTAAAAGAGTAGGAAATTACAAAAATACCCCTGGACTTAAATTTGGAAAGAGCTGGAAAAAGTCAGCTTCATAGACCACGAGTAAGTCCACGGTCCGTCATCCTAAAAGGACGAGCCGTCAACTGATCCATAGTTTCAAATGCTACTTCTAGGGGTCTACTGGAACTCAACATCACGAGTCACTCTACGGTCCGTGGTTCAGGATGACGGACCGTCCTATGACTCGTGGTTCCAACTTTAGGATATGAGGATCCTCTGATCCTCATAGATTACGAGTGGAAGAACAAGTCGTGGAATAGGTTGATGAGTCGTCAACCCACTCATGGAATTTAGAGGACTTGGTACCTCTATGAAGGTGTTTACACTTGTTACAAGATGGACCGTCGTTCAAAAATATGACCCATCAAGTCATTTGTGGAAACTAGGAAGAAAAGCCGAATTTTGACAAATTATGGGTAACTCTACTGACCGCTGTTTTGGTCTACGGGTCGTGACCAACCAGTGGTTTTGAAGATGAAAATTTTAAGGTTCAGGTCATAAATCATGAATCACAGTATGGATCGTGGTTCAAAATCATGGTTCGTCATCCTTGTCCGTAGTCACTGACAATGCTCCAGTAAATTGCCTATAACCTTTCACTCCAGACTCAGATTAATACGCGGTCATTGGCGCTGGAAAGTAGACTCAAACATTTTTAATTTGGTGGGTACTAGGACACCTAACGCTTTATATTTTAGGAGGAATGATCGATTGAATTTGTCCCTAATTTAGTCTTACATGAAAACTTACTTGGGTGAGGTGCTTGCACCTTAATTTGATGATAGGAGTTTCTTATGTACATGATTCGCATCCAAAACACTCACCACACTAGGAAAATGATCACTACACTCATGGAAAAGGTTTGAATATTATCTTAGGATTTTTGGTGTGTTACACCTATGGTCTAGCATATCTAGACAATTTCTGATAAAATATAATCTATGCGGAAAACTAAACTGAGGTATATATGTTGGAACAAACAATCCAAGCATATATGAATATATCAAGTATATAAGAATACCATATGTGTGAAAGTAAAATTGACAATTCATAAGCTGAGTCTAGTTCTATGTCTGAAAGCCTTTATCTGGAGTGAGTTGCTAGGATACGCCCCTAGCTAACACTAAAAGTTTGAAAACTGAAATATAAACTGGAATGAATAAGCATTCTACCATCCTCAAACTATGAGGACTCACTACTGAGCTGCTGAGTAAGGACTGGCAAATCATACTAAGCGCGGTCTGGATGTTGAGCGCCTAAACCTACATCATGATAAGATGTAGCACAGAACTATGCGTCAGTACTTCGAATGTACTGAGCATGCATGATATATGCAAAGCTCTAGATCATAAAGACTGAACATGGAAACATATACTGAAGAATGAACTTAATGCAATGACCAATTAACTAACACTAATACTATAACATGATGAACTGAGCTGAATAACTAAAACAAATATTATGTATAGGGTCAATGCAATATGAGTCTGACTGTGGGAGCTACTATTAACCGACATACCCAAACCTGAGCTAACTATGGGGCTAACCTATAACCCTGGATGGAATAGTGTTCATACCTTGCCAAGGGTACAAACAAATCTGACATGGATCCACTAAATTGATGTCCACAAGGGACAAGGGTGACCAACCTAATCTGACAGCTGACCCATTTGATACCTACACTGGCACTGTAGTTCTTGGACTTAGGGAGTTCTACCAAAGATCTCAGCCAATGCTGACAGCAGAGCCTTTATCCCTTCGTCCGCTCGGTACTAAGCCTACTCCCTACTTAATGTAAAGAAATGAATGCAACTGAAATACTGGATAGCTCAAATACTGATAATCATCTGAGAATGTGATATAATAATACTTAAAACTAATAGCATTCTAATTTTGAAGTATAACTGACTACAGTATATGTTTAGCATGCATGAACTGAAGGTACTGAAATTACACATGATAGGGCTATAAGAAATCTGAGTAGATAACTATCATGGGTTTCCAAGAACATCTGAGGAATCCTACATATCATCATGGATAGTGAAATACACCAATTCCATAGAATTTAGAAACTCTAGGTCTGAAGAACTACTTAAAAACTAGAGAACTAGACTGAGTTTTGGGACTCAATGGGTGGAAGGAACCCACTGATGAAATCCCACATACATTGAAGAAGATTCTACAGAGGAACCTTTTGATTTTTAGGGCTGAGCTTGAAGAAAACCTCCTGCTTATTCTTGAAAGGAAAACACTTCTGTTTCTCTTTGATTCTTCTAAGTGTCGATTAGTTTAGGAGTACTGAGGGAAAAAGTGTAAATTTCCTTTTAATTACCCCTAAAATGACTTAGGGTGAGATTTAAAAGGATAGGGAAAAGACCAGAATACCCCCAACTTAAAAGCAAAATTGCAGAAGTTTCCTTCGCCGGATGAGCTACCCAACGGGCGTCAGACCTACGATGGTCTGTCAGACTCAGGCGTCAGGGAGGCTAAGTTAGATCTGGTCCTATGGATTGTCCCTACGACCGGTTCCCATGGACCGTCACATCCATGATGGCCGTGGTAACTGCCTGTCGGGATAGAGGAGGTTGAGGTGGGGCACTGGTGGTTTCCTATGGCGAGTCCCATGTCCCGTTATACTTCTGACACCCTTGGGACTTTCATCAAGCTGAGGGCTACTAACAGAGCCACTGGTATCTTCCCATAGCGACTCTGATAGGCCGTCGGACCTCTAATGCCCGTGGGTCACCCAGTGGGGCCTGACAGTTGCAAATACTTACTAAGTTTTTTTGAGTTTCTGGGTTTTAAATATTGGTCTGAATTCTTGGGTATTACACCCTTGTGGCCTCGTGTGACCTTTGTATAAGCCTTTGGACTATAGATGGTAGGATATTTGAGAATGTTCATGAGTCCCGGACATCGAGATGTTATTTTAGGCTGTATATTTATGATGTAGAGATGATTGTGGTTGTGCAGGGCCGATAAGTTGTTTGTGAGCCATTGGGATATTGTTGTTTGCGATCAATTCATTCATGCAAAGGATTTTTCTACATTATTTACTACTTTTTCTGCTGCGGGCCTACTATAACCAGTTTTCTAAACATTGCATGGACCGAGATCCCATTTTCAGTATATATGACTATAAAAGGGATTTGGAACTGATTTTATGAATCTTCTTGGAGTAAAGAGGATATTATGATGATTTTATCTTTGTTTTTTACACTGATACTAGACTCGGCTGCCGTAGAGCTAGACATATATTTTTATTATGGATTTAGACCCGGGTACATTCCGGGCATCCTTGATAAGGATTGTTGAGATATTGATTGTTGATTTAGACCCGGATAAACTCTGGGCACCCTTTATAGGGTTTTTGAGATTAGTATTACTGATTTAGACCCATATACACTTCGGGCACATACTATGAGATTCTAATTACTGATTTAGACCTGGATACACTTCAAGCAGTTCTACTTTGAGACTTTGCATTCTTTACTATATATGGTCAAGGACCTCTATGGTCCTTGTCGATTCGGACCAGAGGCTACGTGCGGAGTGTGTCAAAGGAGGGGTTTTCCCAGACTTTGTCCGTGTCAACAAACAATTCGAAATACCTCAACTTTTTTAGAACAGGTCAACTTGACACTTAGATAGAGGAGGAAGTAGAAAGAAAATCCAAAAAAGAGGAGAACAAAAGAAAGGAACAAGCACGGATAGCGATAGCAGAAGCCGATAAAATGAGGATAACACGCAGAGGACTGAAAATTCTCGTGTTACCGGTTCAAATCTGGATTGGGGTTGGTAGATCATAGGACTTCAAATCCCCATTCCAATCTGGATTGGGAATGGCCGGGATAGCTCAGTTGGTAGAGCAGAGGACTGAAAATCCTCGTGTCACCAGTTCAAATCTGGTTCCTGGCACATGATTAATTTGTATGGGTCTCTCTTCCCTAGAATTAAATCAATACTCAAAGTTTCATATCTGAAGCGAGTTTTCAAGAAACTGCTCGAGTTTTAGCAAAAGCGTCTCTCCGGGGTCGTATCGGGCTCTTCTGGCAAGTCTGATTATCCCTGTCTTTGTTTATGTCTCGGCAAAGAAAAAATATGAATAGCAATCATAGATATCTTATCAATCCGGCATGCTCCCCACTGCTCTATGATTTATTATAGTCATACTCTGTTTCGTACCTGGTAGCTAGCCTTTCGCTTCCTCCTTTTTTTTTCCTTTGGGAAGATACAGGAGCGCCGAGGATTTGTGCTTGTGGGCCGGGGTGAATATTGCAGACCAGCGGATCTGGTGGTCGACCAAAAATGGGTTGTAATTGTATAGCGGTATCGCTCCTGTATAAGGAGCAAGGTATTGTAATGTAGCAGGGGAATCCGCCGTTTCGGCTACCAGGAAAGAAGCGCGCATTCGCGCTACCAAAGAACGCATAGAGGTTTTAGAGGAGAGGTAGTTTCCTCTACAGTCAATTGTGGAAAAAGCACATCGTCTTGTGTCACGAAACATGCCGCGAATCCTCTTGAAAGAGAGGGGTGCCTTTGGGAACGCGGACCTTCATCTAATGCTTGCTCTCATCTTGCGAAGAATGTTTTTAGTCCTTTTCCCTGTCTGTCTACTGAAAATGGAGTCCGTAGCGTCTACCAATTTCGCCATATCCCCCTTTCTTTTTGTTTTGAGATTGGGATCAAAAGAAAAGAAGGGGGTGTCCTAGTCTTTTTTATTTTTATGAAATGCGCACGTTAAAAATTCATCCCAGAGTCGCTCCCGCCAGAAAACACAATATGTGCTCCCGCTACACCTTCGTAACTCCAAATACCCGGATTCGTTACAGTCCCCCCTGTGATACTCCAACATGCAACAGAGATCCCAATTCCGTGTATCCGGTTAAGCAAGCCCTGCCCGCCAGCTTCCACCCAGACAAAAAAGGTGAGCGCCTAGCGCGAAAGGTTGCTTTACTAAGTAAGATAAGGCAAGAAGCAAGGGCGTAGCAGCTGCCCATCTCAAGATTTAGAAGATCTTGTGTTGGTATATTTCTTTTATTATTATTTTATTATTATTTAATAATAGTATTAGGATTCGAATCCAGGTGGAGGGGTTTTTCTTGGTTGAAAAAAAACCTGCTAGTGGAGGAAGACCTCCTAGGGATAAGAGACATAGGGCTAAAGAGAGAGCAACCTTGACCTTGACTCTCACTACGTACTCCAACTCTATCTATTAATGAAGACGCTTTATCTAATGAAGCAGGAAGAAGACTAGGAAAGCAATCGAACAGACAAGGCTCGTTTTATGGACAGTTATATTATTTCCAGCCCAAATGAGGTAGTGCCTAATGTCACCGGGAGCGAGTTGGTAGGGGGGCCTGAGATCTTGAGAATGGATCAAGGAAATCCTGATGCTCCGCCAACCATTCCTCATGGTGTAGTTGAGGTATAACGGCTATGTCCCTCTATAGTTCCTCCTACTGGGACTACATGTGCTAGAGAAGGTGCATACAAGGTTACTATCACACCAGTTCCATCATATCATATCACATCATGCAATTTGTATTCGGATTCCACCCTTGTTTGCTGTTTGTTTAGTGTACGCTCCAGTATTATGGGATGCCGGAGGGTTTGTTTTCACTTGATTGTGTTCGTCGGATGTATGGGTGCCTTTTGGGATTGTAGGTAGTTTATATTACTTCTATCTTATTGTAGAGTTTATCATGGCCTTCCATTATCAGTGTATTAATGGATGTTATCGTGGTGTAGTATTGATCGTATAGGCTTCCGATTATTGATGGATTAGTGGGTCCTATCTTGTTGAGGCATTAATTATGTGGCCTTCTGAGCACTTGTGAGTTAGTGGATTCCATTTTATCGTTATGCTGGTTAGTGGCTTTTTGATTCCTGGTGGTGTAGATTATCCTATCTTAGGGTTGTATTTGTGAGGTTGTTTTCTGACTATTCTTATCTTGAGAGTGTGTTTAGTATGATTTCGTTAGTTATATTGCTTCTAGTATGAGAATGTTTACTTGCTTTCCTTACTTCCCATTTTACTTGAGGTTACAGGTATACCGCCACCCTTTTTAAACTCTCTCTTTATATATATTATTGTTGCAAGGACCCTAAGTGCATTTTCCTTCCCTTCACCCGTGTTCTGTGGTATATATATATCTCTTTTGTGGCTAGCATAACATGATTGTATTCTCATTGACTTCTATATGTGCTAGTTTCTATGTACTTTCTCCGTTATTTCTGTGACTGCTTCTTTGCTATTTGCTATTTACTACTTTTATATCTTAATGCGCTCAATCAGCCTATGATGCCTACTGGGTACCCGTTGCTTTGCAATTGGTGCTCATACTACACTTCTGTATTTTGCTGGTGCAGATTCTAGTTTGAGCTTTAGCCGTTAATCGCGTGGATTCTCATGCAACTTCTGGATATTCGAGACTAGGGTGAGCTCCCGCCGACCAGGGCTTGACCATATCTCATTTTTTGGCACTGCTACTCTTTTATTATTTAGAGACAATTGTATATTCTATCATGTTATCTCTAGCACTTGTATTCTATTAGAGGCTCATGTACTATCGATACCAGGTCTTTGGGTTGGTGTAGTTTCCTTATGTATATATTTAGGTTATTTTCCTTCTGCGTTCTTGTTTTATATCTGTTTCCACTTATTTCTGCTTATATTATGCTTGTTGGTTAGGTAGTAGCCCCTTACTAACTGTTCCGGGCTACGGGAATTAATTTGCCTACTGAGGGGTTGTAGGTGCCATCATGACCTGAGAGATCGAGTCGTGATATAATTTTTTCTTTTATTTTTGTTTTGTTTTGATTATTTTTGTCTCGAACTGGGTTAGTGTTTTCCTATGATAGATTGAGAGACGACTTTCTTAAGGAAAAATGCCAAGTTTTTGTTTCAAAATTATCTGTGTTTTGCTAGTCTCGAAATGAGTATACTGAAAATATTTCTTGGCAAGAAGCTTTTGACAAATTGAAGGAAAGAGGAAAAATGATTTTAATTAAAACACTCTCTTATCATGACCTGCATATTCCCCATTTGGCTTGATCGATTTACAAATGAGTGTGTAAATGAACTTGGAATATCTTGTCAAAAGTCATTTGTCCCAATTGATTATGAGACTAATTGTGAAATTCTTGTGTTGTAATGCCTTGTGTGGTAAGTCTGTACTTCATTCTTGTGTGTAGGTGTTGTCTAGAACTTTCCCTGAATGTGATTCAAGGAGAAATTGTAGATGTAACGGAGCTTGGAAGATTACCTTAGGCTTTTTTTGAATAAGTCACTTCACCCAAATTGACTTCCCTTTACATTGATCCTAGTAAGCCCCTTTGAGTTTGTGACTTTTCTTTGGCACCTTGTTTGAAACCTTGACCCTTATTTGAATGTCAATTTTTTTGTACCCATCCTCCCTAATGGCTTGCAAGAGAAATGTAGGCTAAAAGTCTAAGTTTAGGGGGGGCAATTAAAATGATAACATCGGCAAAACCCTAAGTTTGAGGGTGCATGCACCAATGTGGAGAAGAAAGGGATGTATTTCAACACAAGGTAGCACTATATGCCTAAAATCGAAAATTGCTTTAAATTGTGTAATGAAATGAACAAAATTAAAAGAAAAGAAGGAATTGGTGCTACCAAGTGAAGGTGATAAAAGGAAATTGAATGATCAAATTGAAGAGAAACCTTGGGTTGTGAGAGGGAGAAATAAGGTGAAGTTATTGTTCGAAAATGTGAGCTGTGTTTTGAATGATCACAAAGAGCGTTAGGAAGGTTTAGTCACTTGAGCCAAATGCAATCCTCACCATAACCCTAGCAAATATCATAACCTGAAAGTCCTTAGTGATTTCGAGCTTGGTAACTCTATATTAATTGCGAGTTACATAAAGGGCAAGCCTATGGTTCTGTCACACCCTGAGCCTACCCCCTGGATGTAACCCCGGACCCAAGAGCACAAGTGATCTCAAGATAACCCTCTGACATTAGCATGACTTAAAAACTGAACAAAACATAATAACGGAAGCTTAAATGAAGTAATGAGCAACTCAACCTGTTTATATAAGTAAAAGTCTAAGGATGAAAATCTGAATACAGCTGAATGTCTGACTATATGTCTGAAATCCACTACTACTGGTGAGTTGCTGGGACATGCCCCCAGCTAATTCTAAATACTGAAATACAAAATACACAATTTAAATACTGAAATAAAACTAAACTCCAAGTCCTCGAAGAAGGAGGAATCACCAAGTTGACTGAATGTGCTGCTGATCTACTAGCCACGGACTGGGGAGCGGGCTACAGAATCTACATCATAATAGGATGCAGCACAAAGGAGTATACGGTCACTACTATGGAATGTATTGAGTATGTGAGATATGCATAATCATGATAAAAACATACTTAAAACATGCTTGAAATAAGTTCGTATATGTAGAGAGATAGCATAAGAAAATATCAAGATATAAGGCATAAAACATGAAATAAAGTCAGGATTCAAAGTAGAGTATCATATAACTTATTAGCTTGAAAATAAACATGCGGGAGTTTCTCTTAACTGACATTATACCATGCTGAGCTACATGGAGTTCAGTGTCAAGCACCCACACTAAAAAAGATTGTCCTAACCTGCAAAAGTAAGAACCATATCTATCAGGATCCTGCCATAAGCCCCAAAGGGAACCTATGGTGGCACGTAGTTCTAGGACTAAGGGAAATCTCACCCTGACAACTCGGTGCTAAATACTACCCCCAAAACATATACATATATAGCATGAGGCTCACATATATGTGATATAGCTACATGTCAAAACTTGTTCATACCCCGGATCTTCATACTTCTCACGAACCTTGGTTTTAGAAAGTAAAAAGTGAGCATTAATGGTACATTGGGTGTCTTATTTTGCATAATAGTTCGTAACTTAGAAATTTACATGGCACTAGTTAAATTTCATAATAACATAGATTTTCATAGAACATAGGAACTAGACATACACTTGCTTGAAAGATTCAAGAGAATCCATGTTATCAATTTCCTAATTTTCTTAAATCAAACTATGCATGTAGGATTTACCATAATTAGCCTTCAATTCAAAATAGGAGTTCATATATAAAAACCCATGCAAAATCATGCAATTTAGTAGTAATTTCATAATATAATCATGAGAAGGCAATTTATAGCAAAACCCATAAGAATTGGGTAAGAATCCTAATTTGAAAGTTCATGAAATCAAAATATAGATTTGGGGTTTTGGGCACAAGGGTGAAAGGAACCCATTGTTGAATACCCACATACCTTTATTAAAGCTAACCCACTTGAAATTGAAAAGAAGAGGAGGCTTGAACTTGGAGCTTGAAACCCTAACTTGAAACTTGAAAAGATGGAACTCCTTCTTCTTTTGAAAGTTGATTGAAAGAATGGGAGAGAACTTAGGACAAGTGGGAATAAAAATCCTCCTAAAAAGTCTTAAAATGACTTACTATAGGAGTTAAAAGAGTGGAAAATTACAAAAATACCCTTGGACTTATACTTGGAAAAAGCTGGAAAAAGTCAGGATTCAAAGTAGAGTATCATATAACTTATTAGCTAGAAAATAAACATGCGGGAGTTTCTCTTAACTGACATTATACCATACTGAGCTACATAGTGTCCAGTGTCAGGTATCCACACTGAAAAAGGTTGTCCTAACCTGCAAAAGTTAGAACCATATCTATCAGGATCCTGCCATAAGCCACAGAGGGAACCTACGGTTGCACTTTGTTCTGGGACTAAGGTAAATCTCACCCCATCCAACTCGATGGTAAATACTACCCCCAAAACATATAATAATATATCATGAGGCTCACATACATGTGACATATCTAGATGTCAAAACTTGTTCATACCCCGGATCTTCATACTACTCACGAACCTTTATTTTAGAAAGTGATTCATGAGCATTGAGGGTACATCGGGTGTCTTGTTTTGCATAATAGTTCATAACTTAGAAATTTGCATGGCACTAGTTCAATTTCATAATAACATAGATTTTCATGGACCATAGGAACTAGGCATGCACTTGCTTGAAAAATGAAGAGAATCCATGTTATCAATTTCTCAATTTTCTCAAATCCAACCATGCATGTAGGATTTAGCATAATTAGCCTTCAATTCAAAATAGTAGTTCATATGTATAAACCCATGCAAAATCATGCAATTTTGTAGTAATTTCATAATAAAATCATGAGAAGGCAATTTATAGCAAAACCCATAAGAATTGGGTAAGAACCCTAATTTGAAAGTTCATGAAATCAAAATAAAGATTTGGGGTTTTGGGAACAAGGGTGAAAGGAACCCATTGTTGAATACCCACATACCTTGATTGAAGCTAACCCACTTGAAATTGAAAAGAAGAGGAGGCTTGAACTTGGAGCTTGAAACCCTAACTTGAAGCTTGAAAAGATGGAACTTCTTTTCTTCTTTTGGAAGTTGATTGAAAGAATGGGAGTGAACATAGGACAAGTGAGGATAAAAATCCTCTTAAAATGACGTAGTATAGGAGTTAAAAGAGTGGGAAATTACAAAAATAACCCTGGACTTAAACTTGGAAAAAGCTGGAAAAAGTCAGCTTCAGAGACCACTAGTCAGTCCACTGTCCAACTCTTAAAGGACGAGCCGTCAATTGATCCATTGTTTCAAATGCTACTTCTAGGAGTCGACTGGAACTCAACACCATGAGTCACTCTATGGTCCATGGTTCAGGACGATGGACCGTCCTGTTTACTCGTTGTTCCGACTTTAGGATATGAGAATCCTCTGATCCTCGGGGATTACAAGTGGAAGAACGGGTGTTGGAATAGGTTGACGATTCATCAACCCACTCGTGGAATTTAGAGGACTTGGTACCTATCTGAATGTAGAAAACAATGACCCGTCAAGTAATTCATGGAAACTGGGTAGAAAAGCTGAATTTTGACAAACCACGGGTCACTCTACTGACTGTGGTTTTGGTCTACGAGTCGTGAACAAACCAGTGGTTTTGAAGATAAAATTTTTAAGGTTCAGGTCAGAAATCATGAGTCGTAGTACGGACCGTGGTTCAGAACACGGTTCGGCATCCCTGCCCGTAGTCACTGACAGTGCTGCAGTAAATTTCCCATAACATTTTACTCCGGACTCGAATTAATGCGCGATCGGTGGTGTAGGAAAGAAGACTAAAAAAACTTTAATTTGGTGGGTACTAGGCCACTTAAATCTTTATATTTTAGGAAGAATGACCGATTGAAGTTGACCCTAGTTTAGTCTTACATGAAAACTTACTTGGGTTAGGTGCTTGCGACATAACTTGATTATAGAAATTTCTTATGAACATGATTTGCATCCAAAGCACTCACCACACTACAAAAATTATTGTTACACTCATGGAAATGGTTCGGGTATTAGCTTAGGATTTTTTGGGTGTTATAGGTTCAACGTGTGTGCACTCGAACTTCCTTGAGAGAGTGAGAGTCTCTTGGGTTCTCTTATAATCCCTTTTTTATTGTGAATTTCATTATAGTGAGTGGGATTCTCTCTTATGGTGAGTAGCATCGCACACTTAAAAGGAATGATGAAGTCTCTATTTCAATTGAGAGGAATGAATGAGATAAGTCATGTGGCGAATCTCAAAGAAAACCTTGAAGGTCCATGCCAATGACTTCAGAAGCTTAAATCCCCTTGTTTTTGAATGATAAATGAATCCATTTGAGAAACATTTTGAAATGAGCAATTGCCTTTAGAATATGGTGGTCCAATTTGAGATGAGCATTGTAGTTGGGTCATTTTTTTGGGTCTTTTTGCTTGTTATATTCTTAGTTGTAGAGTTTAGATTAATCTTGTGTGCACCCTGTGTGGTTTAGAACCTAATTTATTCCTTACCTTGTGAGTATCTTGCTTGAGGACAAGTAATAGTTCAAGTTTGGGAGTTTGATAAGTTGGTAATGTACCAACTTATTGAGCCTTTATTCATGAATTATTGCCATATTTTGATGAAAATTAGAAGTACATATTACCTTTATTAATGAAAATGCAGGTACTTTTGGTCAAAAGTAGAAAATAAAGGAATTGAACCCAAAGAGCTCAAAAAGAGTTGAAGTGTGAAGGTGATCGAAAATGAGGAAGAATCTATTGAGAGGTGCTATCGACAAACGAGCTGCACAATGCAGTATGCGGTCTGCACCTCCCTTCGCACCTCACCACCAAATCAACTGACATCACTGGTCTAAGGAGAAAGAGACATGAAACACTCAGAACACGTAGTGCAACCGTACATCGTGTCACATGTCGTGTCACATCACTCTCGAAGGGCATTTTTATCCAAAGACAAGTGACGTTTTGGGAAGCTTTTAAAAACCCATTTTGGGTTATGTACCAGATATAGTTTATAGTTGTTAGTATTGAGTTTTTCCCAAGGAAGATATTGATAGTACTCTTCTCTCTTCATCTTCTACACTTAGAATTCACCATTTTTGTACTAAATTGAGCATGGATTTGGATTTTGGCTTGAATATGAATGGAAGTATGATTTACCCAATTGGTATATCTTTTTATTTCCTTAGTATGAGTAGCTAATTTTCTTGTCTAGGGGTATGTGCATGATGTGTATTTGAATTTGGGAGTGGGTCTTGTTTAATTGTGCTTATAATTGATGAATTGATATAGATCTATTGAATTACTCAAGTTTTAATCATAAAATTAATGGTTTCAAACATTAATTGAGTTTTCTTAATTGTGTTCTTTCTTGAAAGAGGGGTTTATAATTCGGATAAGAATTCAATAGTGGGAATTTGAGATTTCCACCTTAGATTGAAGCTAGAAATAGTTTAATCGATGGAAACTCTCATCTAAGAGACGAAGCTAGAAATAGTATGACTTCCCCAAACAATTGAATTGTGGTTGGTTTATGTTAAAACCATGGTTCATGAGCAAAGACCATAAGATATATACTTAGAGGATCGAGAAATTACCAAATATGAATAAAATCAATTCTAAACATATCATTAATCGATAATTTACATAATTAATCAAGTACCCTAACCATTCGTAGAATCCCATTGGAAGCATACCCTAGTCTCCCTCTAATTTATTACAAATATCGTGTTTACATTATGCTTTTTTGTTAAAATTGGAGTTGATACATAAAGTTCCCTTTCTAATTACCTCAATCTTTAGTTTTAAGTTGTTTGAGCATTTACTTTCTTAGTGATTATTTCTCGATGATCTCTTAGTGAATCATTACTCCACTCTCCGTGGATTCGACCCCGACCATCTGTTGTGTTACTTTTATTTTGCTTGATAATCGCTACCACCTCCTTTGGGAGAGTCCTTTTGAGCGTCATCATATATTGAGCCCGAAAGCACCCTGCTTTATTCCCAAAGGTAGTGGCATTTTTAATGATTCATCTTTATCACTTATTGGAAAGCAATTTCAGAACTTTTTTGCTCGTGACAAGTAGCTTCTTGATGCATTGGTATGTTCTAATGTTGAAAAATTGACCTCTCTTACTCCTATTAACACTAACAAGAAATTACAAGTAGGTGGAAGTAGTACTTTCTCTCCAAATAAATTTTCTAACTTACAAGATTAGGACATCTTTAATGAAGGTGAGAAAGAGGCTATATTGGGTAAGTGTTTTGAAAATGGAACTAGGGATGCTGATATTTCTCCTAGACAACAACACAATAACAAAATAAAGCAAGAAAGAATAGTTGGGATGGTAAGGTGACTGAGGAGTTTTTTTCAAGACACCTACCGATGTGACTGACAAAGCAGAATCATATGACGGTGTCAATGACTTTAACAAGATCAAATAAATCCAAGAAGTAATGAACTATCAAGTGATTTTGGACAGGTTTAAAGAGAAAGTAAAGTCTTAACTTTGACAATTTACTCAACTTGGGCCATCCATCTTTGTTAATTCTTTCATTTGTAAAAGGAGGTTTGAGGATGATATCTCAGCTTTCTTCTTGATTTTTATATTTTTTCATTACATAAGTATTATCATATGTATTATCAACACAAAATATGTTATGAAAATTGTAATGATTGTAGACATTGAAATTTTGTGGGACTCTATAAGAAGATCTCAATTTATGCTAACTTCCTTGGAGGTTAATCTACCCTTAAACCCTAGCTTGGAGGCTAGCATATCCAAAATCCTAATCATTCCTATTTAAAAGGTAATATATTTTCTTGAAGAGGCATCTCATAATTACTTAAACTCATGAGATATTCATAAAAAGATCAAGGCATTAAATACTATCTTTGTCAAAGCGGTCGCCTAATATTCTTAGCATCAAATACATCGGAAGGAGGTTCATATCATCCTATATTCGAGAAATATGATACTAATAGCCCTCAAATCATGGAGATAATCAAGGGAGGGAAATAATTCTATCACAAATATTATCATTAATAAAATATATGTTTTATAATATTTTATTTGTGTTTGAGATTTATTTATTCTATCACTTTAAAATTTATTGCAAACAAATTAGCACACCAAGTGGGACAATATCTACCTCTCATCTCTTTTCAATCATCAAAATTTAAGAATATCTATATGGCTTCAAAAAGGATCAACTCCAAATTAATTTCCTCTAAGGCTGTTGACTAAATTTTATGAAGAAGTGGAAAGCATCTTCGATATTACCTTTGGAAGTTTTGAACTGGTTATGAGAAGCAAAGCGAGCATGATGGGACAATAGGTGCTCCTAGTTACATCTGTGTCAACTCCATTCTTTGGATCTGCATCCCAAAAGAAGAGAGATCCTCTACCAATGCATTAGAAAGGGAAGCAATATTGCTGAAAGGATTAAGAAGACTCTATCTCTACTTGAGCTCTTTGGGTCCAAGAACTCCACCATGAAGAAAGATGATTATTCAAGTGATGAATCCTCCCTACTCACACACGTTATATGAGAACATCAAAGATCAACTTATGCTATAATCCATGCTACTCTCAAACATCACCAACAATTATGCAAGTGATGATAACTGATGCTTCATCCATGGAGGAGCAACTTGCAAACTTGATGATGGTGATTGAAGGTTTGACCAAGTATATGCATAATCAAGAGGATAGGATCAATAAGTTGATGGAAAATATGGATGGATTGATGGATGGAGAATCCAGTCATGCACCTGGAAAGGCTTTAGTCATTCGAGAGAATGAACCTCATATGAAACAAACACCACCTACTAAGGAGATTCAGTCTCTTCTGAAGGGATGATTCCACTTGACCAGCTGAAGGAATTTATTGAGGGAATCATCAAAGAAAAGTATGAAGTTGCTAACAAGTCTTCCTTTACATATTCCAAGCCATACACCATAAGAACTGAGAGCTTTAGCATGTCTTCCTGTTATCAACCCCCAAATTTTCAACAATTTGTGGGTAAAGGAATCCTAAAGCAACATGTTGCGCATTTTGTTAAGACCTATAACAATGCTGGGACATACAAAGACTATCTTGTCAAGCAGTTCATCCACTCTCTAAAAGGAAATACATTTGATTAGTACACCTATCTCAAGCCCAATTTTATCAATAGTTGGAAGCAACTAGAGCATGAGTTCCTCAATCGCTTCTTTAACATGAGGCATATGGTGAGCATAGTTGAACTAATAAGTACTCGGCAAAGAAAGGATGAACCAGTTATTGATTTCATCAATTGATGGAGGATTGTTAGCCTAAACTTCAAAGATAGGCTCAGGAAGCTTCTGGAATAGAAATGTGCATCATAGGAGTGCACTAGGAGCTTCTCTAACTTTTTACAAGGAATTAAGCCAAAGTCCTTTAAAGATGTAGCTACTTGTTCTCATGATATGGAGCTTAGCATGTCTTCCTCTAGGAACGAAGTGATGCCTATAAATGACCATCACAAAGGAAAGGACAAGAAAAAACCCAAAAGATGAAGCAAGTTTGTACCCAAAACTGAGAATAAAGAATCCATGAACATCAATATGTCGCCTGTGAAGTTTACTATAAAGTTGAGCAAGAAGAAAAGTGTGAAGCAACAATGCCCAAATCAGAAGTTGACCTTGAAAGAAATGAAAGAAAGGGAATAACCCTTCCTAGATTCTGACATTCTTGAAAATTTTGACGAATTGCTTGATATAAAAATCATTGAGTTACTAGATATGAAATAAACCAATGAATCTGGAAGAACTAACGACCAAAACTATTGCAAGTATCATAGGCTTGTGGGTAACCCTCTGAAGAAGTGTTTTGTCTTTAAGGATAGAGTTATGCAATTGGTTGATGAACATAAGATTGTGCTTGATGATGAGAAGGAAAGTTATAATCAAATATCTATTACATTTGTCTCTTCTCTATCCGATCCCAATATGTAGCTTTGAAGAGTATAAAGAAGAAGGACCATTGGAGCAAGACAAATCCCAAATTGATGAAGACAATGATGATGGTTGGATTTTGGTGACTAAGCCAAGATGCCATAAAACAATTCCACAAAAAGAATCATCTGAGCAACTAATTAGGAGGAGGATGGTTAGGAGACCAAGGAATCATAAATCAGTTGAGCATCTGAAGAAGGCAAAAGTAGAGGTGCATCACAACAAGAAACCACAACATCTTGTGACTTTGAAGAAATTCTTACCAAGATAGTTCTATATGAATGCTTCTCAAGATGACATTGAGGCGTCATATTGCAATACTAACAAAAAAGAAGAAAATAGTGAAAGACTATCAATGGAGCCTCAATAATTATTTGAAAATCCCAATGAATACCCTTTCCATGAAGTACATGTATATGATACAAAAATCACATTCATAGATAATGATTTTTTGTTTGGTGAAATGCTATACAATCATCCTTTGTATATCGTGGGTCATGTTCTAGATATGAGGATAAAAAGAATCTTGATAGATGAGGGTTCTAGAATTCACATTCGGCCTATTCACATAATTAAAGATCTTAGAATAACGATAGAAGAACTTACTGAAAGTTGTTTGATGGTCCAAGGATTCAATCAAAGGGGTCAGAGGTCCATAAGTTCTATCGAATTAGAGATCCACATTGAAGATTTGCAGTCAAGTGCATGGATTCATGTGATCAATAGAAAGACTTCATACAATATATTCTTGGTAGGCTTTGGGTGCATGAGAACAAAATTTTCTCATCATCCTACTATTAATGTTTAAAGTATCTCGAAGGTGAAATTGAAAGAAAAATAGTTGCTGATGATAAGCCATTCACTAAAGATGAATCACACTTCACTGATAAAAAGTTCTATTTGAAGAGTTATGTTGTGAAGGAGACAAAAATTGACAACATCATAACGACCAAGTTGATGAGCTTACGATTTAAAAAGCTAATATGGTTGTCGAAAAAGTCAAAATTGAAATTTAATGAGCCTCACTCCATGATGAGTAAAGGGAACATTGTGTTCTTGAAAAAGAAGGCAACCCCTATGCTTCGATATGTTTCGAAGTTGAAGAAAGAGGAAGGTCAATCATCTGATATCCAAGGAAATATACTGAAGGGACTAAATCTTCCTATCAAATGGATTGATGCGATAAACTTATCCTCGAAGATACTTGTAGAGTCGTACTGGTGTGCTAATTTGTTTGCAGTAAATTTTAAAGTGATAGAAAATAAATTTTTATCACAAATAAAATATGATAAAATAGAGATTTATCAATGAATATTTATGAGTATAATTCCGTTCTCAACCTTGGTTCTTTTATCTGAATTTTCTCCATGATTTGAGGGACGTCAGTAGAATATTTCTTGAATGAAGAATAATTTGGACCTCCTTGAGATGTATTTAATCTCTATGATAGAAGGATTTTGTGGATCTGTCTATGAGATATTTGAGATCTTGATCTCTTTGTGAATACCCAAGATTTTATGAGATATTCAAGATGCCTCTTCAAGGGAGTATGTTACCCCATAAATAGACATGATTTAGGATTTTGGGTAATGTAGCCTCCAAGCTAAGGTTTGAGGGTATATTAGCCTCCAAGAAATTTAACAAAAAATAGTGTCTTCTTGTAGAGTCCCATAAAATTTCAATGTCGTAAAATGCCTCTACTTTAAGGCTTATCAGAGTGTAGACTTGATGAAATTCAAAGATGGGACTTTTAAGAACCCATAAACCTAGAGCTTCCATCTTTGTTATTTTGTGGCTCAAGATTTACAGATCTGATTTGTGAAGAAGAGATGAAGGAAATTTTTTGTCCCTTTAGGCGTGCCAAATTTGTTTGCAATAAATTCTAAAGGGATTAAAAGTTAATTACAATCACAAATAAAATATGATGAAATAGAAATTTATTGATAAACAATATGGGTAAAATTCTATTTCTCCCTTGATTCTTCTCTCCTATTTTCTCCATAATTTAAGGGTCATTAGTAGCGTATTTCTCAAATGTAGGAAGATTTGGATTTGATTTTCATAAAAGAAGAATTTTGATCTTCTTGAAGTATTTGATTATCAAGAAGAGAGAGTCATGATCTCTTTGTGAATATTCATTGAGTTTTATGGAATTTTCGAGGCTCTACAAGAAGACCCCATTTTTTGTTATCTACCCAAAACCCTAATCATGCCTATTTAAAGGATAATATATTCCATTGAAGAGGCATCTCTAATATCGCATAAACTCTTGGGTGTTCACAAAGAGATCAAGATCTCGAATATCTCATAAAATTGTTGATATTTGTAAAGAGATACACAAAGTTCTCCTTTCATGGAGATCAAATACATATCAAGGAGATCTAAATTATCCTATATTTAAGAAATACACTACTGACAACCCTCGAATTATGAAGAAAATTGAGAAAGAAGAATCGAGGGAGGAACACAATTGTACTCACAAATATTTAATAATAAATCTCTATTTTATTTATGATAAAAATTTATTTTGTATCACTTTAAAATTTATTTTCAAACAAACTGGCACCCCTGGTAGACCAAATCTGTCCTTTATCTCTTTTTCCACAAATCAGATCAGCAAATCTGGAGCAACAAAATTGCAAGGATGGAAGTTTCAGTTTTATGGATATTTCAAGTCTCATTTTTGAGTTTCATCATGTCTAAACTCTGATAAGCCTTGAAGTAGAAAGCATTTGTAGACATTGGAATTTTGTGGGACTCTACAAGAGGACTCCAATTTGTGTTATGTTTCTTGGAGGCTAATCTATCCTTAAAACCTATCTTGGAGGCGACCTTTGTAACAACCCTCGTTATGATTTTGTGTTTTTATATGTTTTTACCATTTTTCCTCTTTCCATAGTTGCATTATGGTATTTTTGATATGCGGAAGTGGGTGACATAGTTTTTAAGGTGTTCGATTGGATTTTATGTGTGATTCTCATTTTGGAATGTCTAAAAGTTGATATGATTGACTTTTGTCAACATTTAATTATTTAAGCATTATATGAGAATTCTGCCAATTTTGTTAGCTCCATAATGCTATTTTGGGTTGGTGGCACTGTTCGTTCCAGTCTCGAGGCATTCAAATTCATTTTGAATCATTGGTTGGAAAATTGAATGATTTGGCCTAGAATTGACTTTGGTCATGGGCTACTGGCGCTGTTGGTTCTGGTCTCGAGGAATTTGAATGTGCTTTGAATCATTGGTTGGAAAATTGGAAGATTTGGTCTAGAGTTGGCTTTGCCTAAATTTGTTGATGAAAACCTTCGTTGGTGAATCTGATAATTTCTTTGAGTCCAGAATGTTAATTTTTATCTAGTAGCATATATGATTTATGTTTGTGGAGTACTGGGTGAGTTTGAGGGTTCACTTCATGTTTGAGAAGTTGTTGGATTTACTGTGCATGGTTGGTGCTGGTGTAACTGCTCCTACAAAAAATTTGCCACACCAGTGATGCCACCTATGCGGATAATTTTTTGCTTCTGCAGATCTGGGAAGGTTGAGCTGTGGTCATTCCTGCGAGCTCCTTGTCACATCTATAGAGCCGCAGAGGTGAGAAATCCCTACTTTAATGGAGGTGGCTTACCTCTGAGCCTTCTGCTCTTATAGAATTCTTACCGCAAGTGCAGAGTTGTATCTCGTCTGTGGGCTCATGCTTGAATCTTTTACCATAGTGGTGACTCCGCACCTGCGACAAAAGTTTTGCATGTGCGGCGATTACGGTAGATTAGTAGTGGGTCTTCCCACTTTCTTCTTTCACTTTCCATATCTTATTTTTTGAGCATGAGAACTTGATTTTTGAGCGATTTCAAGGTAGTTTTTGAGATTTATTCATTGGGTAAGTGTCTAAACTAATGTTTTAACGTTATACTATGATTATTTCATGATTTTATCTTCAAATCTTTACCTTTCAACTTAGAAATTTGGGATTTTTCTGGTAAAGTTAAAGAATAACATTTCAATTATTTCAAGCCTGATTGTAACTCCATTTTCGATGAAATTTCATATGTGAACACTTTAAATCATGGGTAAATTGATTTTTAAATAAATTTCTAGTTTTTTGTCATAACCCATACTGCCGTGAGTGGCACCCACCCAACCTCCGGACGAGTGAACCAATAGAGTCCAACTCTCAACATAGCCTAACAGCCTAAAACCAGTGTGCAGAAATGTAAACTAGCAATTAACATATTCAAATCAACTCTATAAAAATATAGCCTGCGAAAAATCCCTCCCTAGAATCTGAAAGTCATCGTACCAAAAAAATCTACCAAAACTATAGTACGGGGATGCAACCCCAAATATAGAAATAGTCTAAGCCCGAAACAAATGTGTTACAACTCAAATATATTGAAATCAAGGAAGCTTGGTCGAACAACTCACCCTTGATATCTCGAAGTGTCAGGCCTACAAGTGAGGTCGTACGTCAACCGCCGAAAGATTTCCTGTACTCAATAAAAGACAAGCAAGTGCAGTATCAGTACACAACCACCGTGTACTAGTAGGATCATCAATCAGTTCCAAATTAAATAGTGTATGAGTAGTACATAAATCAAGTAAAAGTACAGAACATAAAGGCAAGTCAACCGGTATTCCTAGACTACAAGTCTCTCCCTAACTTGTCCCCACATGTAAATCACTTCACAATATGATCAACAATCCACAAAAATAACAAATATACCACGTTACATATCTCGGACCCACCCTGGATCTCCTCTAGACAACACCTATGTGTCAGACACACAACTCGGTCTACACTAATACCAAACTCATAAAGCAATGTAATAACCAAGCCTCTCAAGGACCAAAAATACACAACTACAATTCATAAACACAACCCAGTCCACTCAGGGAACGATTAATATAGATGAAATAATACAATAAAGTAAACCCGCATCAGGCGTGGTACCCGAGCTAACCGTTAGTGTTATCCCGTATCAGGCGTGGTACCCGAGCCAACCGTTAGTATATCTCATACCAGGTATGGTACCCGAGCCAACTGCTAGTATTTCCCATACCAGGCATGATACCCGAGCCAACCACAAATCACATAAATCCACTGTCACAAACAATGAACAATCAACACTTGTAAACCACAAGCAATAACACCTAGTTCATTTCACAAGACTGAAAAATAGGACTTTTGGACATTCTAAATCATTCCCTAAGCAATTCAAACCATACAGATACTTAGACCAAAGTACACAAACATACAATGCATACAAAAAGCAATAACCATCACCTACTTCGAGTAAGCAAGCTTTACAGTGCCGGAGCTTTCCCTTTTTCAGGATCCCTTGCTTGTTCTTGGTCTAGAAACAAATACACAGTAACCAAAAATCAATACTTATGCCCTAAAAATTACCCGAATTATAAAAAATCCTAAACCCAAGGCCAACCATGATCATTCCACCAATCCCCTGGCTTTACCACCATTAATTCACTTAAATTCATCATTTTTACGGATTCTCTTAGAGAATTATGGCTAAAAGATAATTACCCATTATCCAGAATCAAGACCCAAGAACTCTAGCACGCTAGAATCCCCTTTTCCCCCGGATTCTACCATTCCCAGGTCATCCCAAACCTTTCCCCAAGTCCATCCCTAAAGATTCTAAATCATAGGAAAGATATCACAGAGTTTGGGTAGTAGAACCTTACCTTTAGGACGAAAAACGATGGAAAACTGATAGAAATTGCCCAAAATTGCCCCCTTCTTTTAACAAAATGTTCCAAGAAAAACTGAACTATTTTAGGGATGTTTCTGCATTAAATCCCGTCACGTTCCACTATAGAAGTCCACTCCACTATAGCGATACCACCATAGCAGAGTCATCCTCTATGGCAAAGGCTGACCGACGTTGACTTCCGCTGTAGCAGTAATTTTTCCGCTACAGTGGAGGTTGCATCACAGAAAGTCATAAAATCTCCAAAACTAGTCCATTTTACAATACCCTTATTTTTTCGACGTCCTGGAACAATCCCTTCACGTCAACCTCAACTCCGAGAGTTCTACTTACCCGAATTCGATTCTGAAAAGTCCCTCGGACTCACTTATGTTCTAGCTACAAGGAAAACTATCTCAAATCAATACATTAAACCCAATCCTTACCTTGATTTCCCTAGAACATACCTCGCTCTAAATTTGGCCGAGAATAGCCTAGCCCAATGTTTCAAACTCCCAAACCTGAAGTTTTTTAACTCTAAAAATTGGCAAGAATGATTTTCCCATAACGATGGACCCGGTCATTCCAACAGATACAATTTTACCCATCATTCATCCTTGAATGATCAAACCCAAAAATATGGAATGATAAAGAAAGAAAGAGTGGTAGTTGTATCCTCAAACAAGTGAGGGTACTTGTCCTGCATGTCTCTCTTTGTTTCCCAAGTGGCTTCCTCAACCAGACGATGCCTCCATTGAACCTTTACCATACTGATCACCTTTTTCCTCAATTTCTGGACATCCCTATCAAGAATCAAAATTGGTTCCTCTTCATAGTGAAGATCCTTATCAAAAATCACTTCATACCACTTATAATTTAGTCACCATCCCTATGGTATCGCTTTAGCATGGATACATGAAACACCAGATGGACACCCGAAAGACTGGGTGGCAACGCCAATCTGTAAGCGACAGGCTCTACGATCTCAAGAACTTCAAACGGTCCGATGAATCAGGAGCTGAGCTTTCCCCTCTTACTAAAATGCATAACTCCCTTCATTGGTGACACTTTCAACAACAACTGTTCTCCAACCTGAAATTTCATGTCCTGGATCGTGCGATCCGCATATTCTTTCTCCCTATTTTGGGCAGCTAGTAACTTGGTATGAATACCTCTTACCTCTTCTTGCGCTTCCCTTACCAAGTCTATTCCCGAAGGCTTTACATCGCCTACCTCAAACCACCCAATTGGTGACCTACAACTCCTTTCATACAGAGCCTCGAACAGTGCCATGTTGATACTAGTGTGGTAGCTATTGTTGTATGAGAACTCACACAATGGTAGAAACTGGTCCCAATGACCCCCGAAGTCAATCACACATGCTCTCATCATATCCTCCAATACCTGAATCGTCCTCTATGACTGACCATCAGTCTTAGGATGGAAGGCTCTATTAAAGGTGAGTTGAGTGTCCAACTCCTCATGCAACTTGCCCCAAAACATGGAAGTAAACTGCGTATGATGATTTTAGTAGAACAGGTGATTTAGGTAGTTTTTGACTAATTTACTAGGCTTATACAAAGTAAACCGACATAGATTAGGCCTTAAAAGAGAAAGGAAAAGTCTGAAATATCCCTGGGAATTTTAAAAAAAACTGCTAAAAATTGCAACTCAATTACCACGACTCAATTGACGGACCGTAGTCCTAGATGATGAACCATCAACTGAATCATGTTACTATCCATGAGTCTTGGAGGTTATCTGATCTTAGGAAACCACGACTCAACAGGACAGATCGTGGTTCTGAATGACGGTTCATCATGTGACTCGTGGTTCCTGGGACTTTAGCTGAGGGTCCTCCGGTCTGGGAATTCCACGAGTCAAAGGATGGACCGTGGTTCTGAAGTATGGTCTGTATTCTGACTCATGGTTTCTAGGACAAGGATTAAGGGGCCTCTGATGTTCTGATTACACGAGTGCACATGACGGACCGTGGTTCTGAACAATGGTTCATCGTATGACTCGCGGTTGCTGGGCCCTGAACTGATGGTCCTCTAATAAAGGGGGAATCATGAGTAACATGATAGACTGTGGTTCTAAACTATAGTCTGTGATCCCATCCGTGGTTCTGAGGAAGGAAATTGGTACATCTATGATCTTTGAGTCCATGATTCACACGATGGTCCGTATTCCTAGACTATGGCCCGTGGTATGACTCATGGTTCTTGGAATATGAATTGGGAGTCTACTGGAAATGGGAATTATGGTTGAGACGATGGACCGTGGTTCCAAACTATGGTCCGTGATCTCAACCGTGGTTCCTGGAAACTTAAATTTTTTCTGAATTATTCTGTTGAGTACAGTCCAGTAGTTGGTTCATATCCTGGGGAGTCACAATATCTCCCCCTTGTGATTATTCGTCCTCGAATAAAGACTAACCAATCTGAGTTTGTAGGGAAAGAGATGCAATCCCTACCAATTTAGTACTAGAAGCTGATATTTAACTGAGTTTAGTTCTATGGACGTGAAAATATGATGAAATGCAAGGTTAACTTAGGGAACAAGATACTGAGACTAAATTACCTAAGAGTAAACTGAGAGCTTGGAGAAGAACTATTACCTCAAGGTGAAACTGAATCGAAAGGAAAGAGGTGAGGGTACTAGTCCATCATGGTTGCTTCTGCTTCTTAAGTAGCTCCCTCTAAAGACTGATTCATCAACAAAACCTTCAACGAAGCAACTTCCTTATTTCTCAACCTACGAACTTAACGGTCAAGAATATCCACTGGAAAATCCTCATAGGTGAGGCTATCCTTCACAGCCACACTCTCTAAAGGAACAATCGATGTTGGATCACCCACACACTTTTTAAACAAGGAAATGTGAAAGACTGGATGAACCACTGCTAGTTCTGCTGGCAAATCTTACTCATATGCCTCATTACCAATCCTTTTCAACATTCTGTAAGGACCTACATATATGGGACTGAGCTTCCCTTTCTTTCCAAATCTCATCACCCCCTTCATGGGTGACACTTTCAGGAAGACCCAATCATCGATCTCAAACTCTAAGTCCCTCCTTCTCACATCTCCATAGGACTTCTGATGACTCTGAGCTGTCTTTAGTATTCCTCTGATGAGTTGAACTTTCTCAATAGCCTCATGAACCGAATCTTGCCCAACCAAGGTTGCTTCACCTACTTTGAACCAACCAACTAGTGACCTGCATCTACGCCCATAGAGTGCCTCATATGGGGCCATTTGAATACTTGAATGGAAACTGTTATTATAGGTGAACTCTATGAGAGGTAGGTGATCATCCTACTAAGCTTGAAATCAATCACACAAGCTCTCAATATGTCCTCTACGGTCTGGATAGTACACTCTGCCTGATCATCCATCTGCAGATGAAATGTTGTGCTGAGATTTACTTGAGTACCAAGACCTTTATGAAAAGACTTCCACAAATGAGATGTAAACTAAGGACCCCTATATGATATTATAGACAAGGGAACCCCATGCAACCTGACTATCTTCCTGATGTAGAGTCTGTCATACTCCTGCTGAATCTGTAGTCTTAACTGCTAGGAAATGGGCAGATTTGGTCATCCTATCGATAATCACCCAAATGGAGTCGTGCTATGTACGTGTATGAGGTAAACCCATAATGAAATCCATGTTGATCACCTCCCACTTCCAAGTAGGAATGCTAATACCCTGAGTCACACCTCCTGGTTTCTAATGTTCTACTTTAACCTGTTGACAGCTGGGACACTTAGCCACAAAATCTGCAATGTCCCTCTTCATTCCGTTCCACCAATAGACTTCCCATATATCTAGGTAAATGTAACACCCTAGATCTTCCAAGCCTAGACTTAGCTCCGAAAACAAGAATAAAAATAATTTTTTCAACTGTCAGTCGGAATCGCGAGTTGAATCCATGACCCATGAAACTTTCCACAGGTCGTGGACAGGAACCGTGGAGGGTGATCTGAGACCTGAAGAATTTCCTGAGAACCACATTGGGTTCTATGGACCATGGAAGGTTCCACGGGTCATGAACCAAAGTCGTGGAACCAGACCTATGGCCAACCATTTCTCTGAGAACCATGATTGGATTCTACGGATCGTGAAAGGTTCCACGGGTCATGAACCTAAGTTGTGGGACTCAAACCCACATCTAGACAAAAGGTACAGAAACCACGACAGGGTTCCAAAATACATGGAAGTTTCCACGAGTCATGGAACCCATCTGTGAAACCTGAATCGCGAATTTTAGAAGTTTTCTATTAAATTTTCTCGGGGGCATTCCAGACTTTTCCTACCTCTTTTAATGCCTAAGATACATTGTTTTGACTACTCTAAGACTAATTAATTAGTCAAAAACTACCTAAAACCTCTATTCTCAAAAAAATTATCAGACTTAGAAAGAAAAGAAGAGAAAGTAGCGACTGTTTTCTCTTAAGAACAAGCAAAGGTCTTCTTCAAGTTCAACCCCAAAATCCAAAGGATTTCTCCCTAGTTTCTTCTCCAGGTATGTGGGATCTTATAAATGGGTTCCTTTCATCCATTGAGTCCCTAGTTTCAGTCAGTTCTTTAGTTCTCCATGGATTTGTTCGGACCTAGGGTTCCTAAATCTTAGGGATTCATTATAATTCAGTTTTTACTGCTTAGATTGATGTCTATTTCATGTTTCTTGGAGACCTAGTTTAGTCACAGGTTCAGGACTCAGAAACCCTAGCATGTCTAAATTTTAGTACTCATAAATTATGCTTGCTAGGAGGACAAAACAGATAATCATGTCTCAATATTGGAATGCCATCAGTATTTGAGCTGTCCATTATTTTAGCTTGTACTTCATTTCTTATATTTCTGTTAGGAGTAGACTTAGTAGGGAGCGAATGACGGGATAAAGGCTTAACTACTAGATTAGCTAAGACATTTAGTAGCAGTCCCACAATCATAGAACTATGGCGCCACCATAAGTGTAAAGTGGGGTCAACTGTCAGGTTAGGCTACACACCTCTGTCCCTTGTAGACATCAGTTAGTGGATCCATGTCAGACTTGTTGGTACCCTTGGCAAGATATGAACACCCTTCCATCCAGGGTTACAGGTTGGCCCCACAGTTAGCTCAGCTTGGGGTATGTTGGTTAATAATACCTGCCATGATTAGACTCATATTGCATTGACTATGTACTCAGTATCTGTTTCAGTATTCAGTTCAGCATATTATATTCATGTTAGTACTTGGTCATTGTATCTAGCTTAGCTTTAAGGTTATGCTTCAGTTTATATATTGTTTATGCTCAGTTATTATGTTGGTCATCTTAGTCCATATCTCGTATGCTCAGTACATTCAAATTACTGACGCATACTTTTGTGCTACATCATTTTATGATATAGGTTCAGGCGCTTAACATCCATACCGCGCATAGATCAACCTCCAATCCTTCTCAGCAGCTTCAGTGGTGAGTCCTCATAGTTTGAGGACGATAGACATGCTTTACTTTTAGTCTTCTTTTTCAGTTTTCAGATTATTAGAGTTAGCTGGGGGCATGTCCCAGTAACTCGTATCAGTTAGAGGCTTTCAGACATATACTAGATTCATCTTGAGTTATTACCGTTGTTTTCTGTCATGACTATACTCTTTATATATTTTATATATTCATACATGTTTTGGGTTTTTCCCAATTCAGATATTAAACTGTGTTTTAGCTTCTGTACAATGCATGTTTTAATTGAACTCTTATAGATATTCCATGCCATGGGTTAGCTTGGGTTCACTTATGACACTGAGCACTGTGTTGCATCTAGGGGGTAAACTTAGGGAATGACAAACTTGGTATTAGATCATCAGGTTTAAGTGTCCTAGGGTGTCTGAAAGCCGCGTCAAGTAGGGTCTTCTTCATGGGTGTGAAGCGCGCCACACTTATGGGGCAGAAGCTATGAGATGTCATTAGGAAAAACTTCCCTTCTTTCTTTTCCAGCTTGTGCTATAGAGTATGAACTCTATTTAATCTCTTTTTAACTCATTTTCTTCACATTTCAGAAAAATGTCTCCCAGAAGAGCTAACGCTAGGAATCAGCTAGCAGCTCCAGAAGACCCAGTGAATGAGCAAGTCACACATGCCGAATTCAGGGCTGCCTTCTAAGTGATTTCTCAGGCCATGACCACCCAGGTCAATCAGCAGGCTGTGGAACCAGCCTTGCCTCAGACTAATAATGCTGCAGCAAGAATTCGGGACTTCACTCAGATGAACCCTCTAGAATTTCATGGGTCTAAGTTAGAAGAGGATTTGCAAGAGTTCCTCGGTGACATCCAGAAGGTAACATGTATAATGGATGTCACTCCAGTCGAGAGTGCAGATTCATCAGCCTTTTAATTAAAAGGAGTGGCTTACACTTTGTATCAATAGTGGAAGGAATCCCATGGTACTAATGCAGGTCTGGTAAGTTGGAACCATTTCAAGACTGCCTTTCTGGACCAGTTTTTCCCACTTGAGCTCAGGGAGGCCAAGATCCAGGAATTTATTAATCTGAAACAGTTGGACATAAGTGTGAAAGATTATGCTCTCAAGTTCACACAACTATCCAAGTATGCTCCAGCAATAATAGTTGACTCCAAAGCTCGAATGAGAAAGATCGTGTCTGGTGTGTCCGATGATGTGGTCAAGGAGTGTAAGACTGCTATGCTTATTAAGGAAATGGACATCTCCAGGTTAGTCATTTATGCTCAGCAGATTGAGGAATAAAAAATCAAGGAGAGGAGAGGAGACATTAAGAGGGCTAGGACATATGATTTTAGCTACTCTCAACAGAGGTCAAAGAGTGGTAACCACTCTTAGTTTCATCTGAAGTATTCAGCTTTGGCTCCAATTTCTGCCAGTGCCCCGGTACCTAAAATCAAGAAGGATCAATGGGATAGAGCATCTGGCTCTAAGTTCCAAGGTATAGTTACTATCGGGCGCACCCATTTAATATGTAAGAAGTGTGGTAGAAACCACCAGGGTGAGTGCATGGTAGGTAGTTAGAATTGCTTTGGGTATGGTAAGCCAGGCCACATGATGAGAGATTATCCAGCAGCTTCTCAGAAAGGTAAGGATGTTCGCCCACAGAATCAGGCCAACTTTACAGCAGCACCATCAGGTCGCCCCACTCAGCAGTGTGCCTCATCTAGTACAAGTGGTGGTCAGTGCTAGAACATGTTGTATGCTCTTTAGGCTCGACAAGACTAAGAGGATTCTCCCGATGTGGTTATGAGTACGTTACAAGTCATCCATTTAGATGTTTATGTATTGTTAGATCCAGGGGCTACGCTTTCTTTTGTAACTTTATATGTAGCAGTAAATTTTGGGGTCAGTCCAAAAATTACCCCAGAACCATTCTTAGTCTCTACTCCAGTTGGTGACCCAGCTATAGCTAGACAGGTATACAAATATTGCCCTATCACAGTCTCCCAAAAAGTCCTCTCAACAGATCTTGTAGAGTTAGAAATAATTGATTTTGATATCATTCTAGGCATGGATTGGTTACATTTATGTGATGCCTCAGTCGATTGTAGAACTAGGATCGTTCGTTTCAGTTTCCAAATAAGCCAGTCTTAGAATGGAAGGGTTGTAGCTCAGTGCCTATTGGTCAATTTATATCTTACCTTAAGGCCAGAAAAATAATTTCCAAAGGGTATATCTATCATTTTGTTTGGGTTAAGGATTCAAACTATGAGACCCCACCTCTTGAGTCAGTACCAATGGTGAACGAGTTCCCAGAATCATTTCCAGAAGATCTTCCTAGAGTTCCTCACGAAAGGGAAATTGACTTCAGAATAGATATCCTTCCAGATACCCAACCTATTTCGATTCCTCCTTACGGAATGGCTCCAACTGAGCTTAAGGATTTGAAAGAACAATTGAAAGACATTCTAGATAAGGGCTTCATCAGACCCATTATCTCTCCATAGGGTGCTCCAGTATTGTTTGTGCATAAGAAAGACGGTTCTCTCAAGATGTGCATTAACTACCATCAGTTGAACAAAGTCACAATCAAGAATAAACATCCCATCGCCAGGATTGATGACTTTTTCGACCAACTTTGGGGTGCTATTTTCTTTTCTAAGATAGGCCTCATATTCGACTATCATCAGCTTAGAGTTAGAGATAGTGACATCCCGAAGACAGCTTTCAGGACTCGGTATGGTCACTATGAATTTATAGTCATGTCTTTTGGACTAACCAATGCTCCTGCAACTTTAATGGAGTTAATGAACTGGGTTTTCAAATAATATTTGGACTTATTTGTTATCGTCTTTATTGATGATATCCTTGTTTATTCTCAGAATGAGGAAGAGCATGCGACTCATCTGAGAGTTATTCCGCAAGCTCTCAAGGATCGCCAGCTATTCGCTAAGTTCAGCAAATGTGAATTCTGGTTACAATTTTTCACTTTCCTTAGTCATATGGTATCCATCTAAGGGATCCAAAAGGATTCTCAAAAAATTAAGGCAGTAAAGCACTAGCCCAGACCAACCTCTGCGACTGATATCAGAAGTTTCTTGGGTTTGGCCGGTTACTATAGGAGGTTTGTGGAAGGATTTTCACCAATAGCTACCCCATTGACCAGGTTGACGTAGAAAAAGTTCAAGTTTCAGTGGTCAATGAGTGTGAGAAAAGCCTCTTAGAAATGAAGACCAGGTTGACTACAACTCCTGTCTTGACTCTTCCAGAGGGTTCAGACGATTATGTGGTTTATTGCGGTGCATACAGGGTTGGCCTAGGTTGTGTCTTGATACAACAGGGTA
Organism: Jaltomata sinuosa; assembly: GCA_003996215.1. Classification (NCBI taxonomy): domain Eukaryota; kingdom Viridiplantae; phylum Streptophyta; class Magnoliopsida; order Solanales; family Solanaceae; genus Jaltomata; species Jaltomata sinuosa. Next base: position 144,570 of record QJPP01003509.1, read on the forward strand.
AGGTCATAGCTTATACTTCCAGATAGCTTAAGGTCAATGAGAAGAACTACCTGACTCATGACCTCGAGCTTGCAGCTGTTGTGTTTGCCTTAAAGATTTGGAGACACTACTTGTATAGTGTTCATGTTGGTATGTTCACACATCATAAGAGACTCCAGTATGTGTTCACCGAGAAAGAGTTGAATCTTCATCAGAGGAGATGGCTTGAGTTCCTTAAAGACTATGATATGAATGTGCTCTACCATCCAGGTAAGACCAATATAGTGGCTAATTCCCTCAGTAGAGTGTCCATGGGTAGTGTGTCATATGTTGAGGAAGAGAAGAAGGGATTAGCCAGAGATGTTCATAGGCTTGTTCGTTTAGGAGTTTGCCTTATAAGCACGACAGATGGTGGTGTGATAGTCTAGAATGGGTAAGAATATTCATTAGTAGCGGAGGTTAAAGAGAAACAGGACACTGATCCCATATTGCTTCAGTTGAAAGGTGCGGTTCTTCAACAGAGAGTATAGGTTTTCTCCCAAGGGGGATATGGTGTGCTTCATTACCAGTGTCGCTTATGTGTTCCTAATGTGCGTGAGTTGAGGCAGAAGATCCTTACAGAAGCCCATAACTCTAGATACTCTATTCATTCGTGTTCCACTAAGATGTAGCATGATCTACGAGAAGCCAGAGGGTGTGACTCAGGACATTAGCATTCCTACTTGGATGTGGTAAGTGATCAACATGGATTTCATTATGGGTTTACCCCGTACTCACAAATAACATGACTCCATTGGGGTGATAGTGGACAGAGTCACAAAGTCAGCTCACTTCTTGGCTGTCAAGACTACAAATTCAGCAGAGGAGTATGCCAAACTGTACATCAGCGACATAGTTAGGTTGCATGGGGTTCCCTTGTCTATCATTTAAGATAGGGATCCCCAGTAAACATCCCATTTCTGGAGATCATTTCAGAAAGGTCTTGGTACTAAGGTGAATATCAGTACAACATTTCATCCGCAGACAGATGGTTAGGCAGAGTGTACCATTCAGACCTTAGAGGACATGTTGAGAGCTTGCATGATCGATTTCAAGGGTAGTTGGGATGATCACCTATCTCTCATAGAGTTTGCTTATAATAATAGTTTCCACTCCAGTATTCAGATGGCCGCATATGAGACACTTTATGGGCGTAGATGCAGGTCTCCAGTTAGTTGGTTTGAAGTAGGTGAAGCAGCCTTGATTGGGCTAGATTCAGTTCATGAAGCTATGGAGAAAGTTCAGATCATCAGAGATAGACTAAAGAAAACTCAGAGTCATTAGAGGTCCTATGCAGATGTGAGGAGAAGGGACTTAGAGTTTGAAATCAATGATTGGGTTTTCCTGAAAGAGTCACCCATGAAGGGGGTGATGGGATTCGGAAAGAAAGGGAAGATCAGCCCCAGGTATGTAGGTCCTTACAAAATCCTGAAAAGGATTGGTAATGTGGCTTATGAGTTAGAGTTGCCAGCAGAACTAACAACGGTTCATCAAGGCTTTCACATTTCCTTGTTGAAGAAGTGTGTGGGTGATCCGACATTGATAGTACCTTTAAAAAGTGTGTCTGTAAAGGATATCCTCACCTATGAGGAGGTTCTAGTTGAGATTCTTGACCGTCAGGTTACTAGGTTAAGAAATAAAGAGGTCACTTCAGTAAAGGTTTTTCTGGAGGAATCAGTCTGTAGAGGGAGCTACTTTGGAAGCATAAGCAGCCCTGATGGCCAAGTATCCTCACCTCTTTCCTTCCGATTCAGTTTTAGCTTGAGGTAATAGTTCCTCTCCAGTCTCTCAGTTTATGCTTTTGTAATTCAGTCTCAGTATCTCATTCCATCAGTTATCCTTGCATTTCAGCATATTTGCATGTTTATGGAACTCAGTTTAGCTAGATATCAGTTTCTAGTACTTATTTGGTTGGGATAGCAGCTACTTACCTCCAAACTCAGCTTCTTTAGTATTCATTCGAGGACGAATAATCCCAAGGGGGAGATATTATAACACCCCAGAGATATCTCACAAAACCAAAAGAAAAATAATTTTTCCAACTTTCAGCCACAATCATGAGTTGAATCCATGACCCGCGGAACTTTCCATGAGTCATGGATTGGACCGGTGGAAGGTGATCAGAGACCTAAAGAATTTCCTGAGAACCATGATTGGTTTCTACGTACCGTGGTAGGTTCCACAGGTCATGAACCCAAGTCGTGGAACCAAACTTGAGGCCAACAATTTCTCTGAGAACCACGATTGGGTTCTATGAACCGTGAAAAGTTCCATGGGTTGTGAACCAAAGTCGTGGAACTCAGAACCATAGCTAGAATAAAGGGGCAGGAACCACTATAGGATTCCACTAGCCATGGATGTTTCCACGAGTCGTGGAACCCATCCATGAAACCTGAGTCGTGAATTTCAGCAGTTTTTTTTTAAATTTTCTCGAGGGCATTCCAGAATTTTCCTACCTCTTTTAATGCCTAAGCTACATCATTTTGACTACTCTAAGCCTAATTAATTAGTCAAAACTACCTAAAACCTCTATTCTCTTAAAAATCATCAGACTTAGAATGAAAAGAAGAGAAAGAGGCGACTATTTTTTCTCAAGAATAGACAGAGGTTTTCTTCAAGTTCAGCCCCAAAATCCAAAGGATTTATCTGTAGTTTCTTCTCCAGGTATGTGGGATTTCATTAATGGGTTCTTTTCACCCATTGAGTCCCTATGTTCAGTCAGTTCTTCAGTTCTCCATGGATTTGTTCAGACCTAGGGTTCCTAAATCTTAGGAATTCATTGTAATTAAGATTTTACTGCTTATATTGATGTCTATTCCATGTTTCTTGGAGAGCTAGTTTAGTCACATGTTCAAGACTCAGAAACCCTAGCATGTCTAAATTTCTGTACTCATAAATTATGCTTGCTAGGCGGACAAAACAAATGATCATGTCTCAATATTATAATTCCATCAGTTTCAATATATATATATGTGTGCATTCACAAATTCTTATCAGTATTTGAGAAAATCCAGTTTTTCAGCTTGCATTTCATCGCTTACATTTCCATTGGGAGTAGACTTAATACCGAGCGGATGATGGGATAAAGACTTAGCTGCCAGATTAGGTAAAGACCTTTAGTAGAAGCCCCCCAATCCCAGAACTATGGCATCACCATAGGTGTAAAAAGGGGTAAGCTGCCATGTTAGGCTTCACATCTCTGTCCCTTGTGGACATCAGTTAGTGGATCCACGTTAGACTTGTTCATACCCTTGGCAAGGTATGAACACTCTTCCATCCAGGGTTACAGGTTCGCCCCACAGTTAGCTCAGCTTGGGGTATGTCGGTTAATAGTACATCCCACAGTTAGTTTCATATTGCATTGTATGTACTCAATATATGTTTCAGTAGTCAGTTCAACATATTATATGTATGTTAGTAGTTGGTCATTGTATCAAGCTTAGATTTAAGGTTATGCTTCAATTTATATATAGTTTATGTTCAGTAATTATATTGTTCATCTTAGCACATATCCGCATGCTCAGTACATTTAAAGTACTGACGCATACTTTGTGCTACATCATTTTGTGATGTAGGTTCAGGCGCTCAACATCCAGACCGCGCATAGATCGACTTCCAGTCCTACTCAGCAGCTTCAGTAGTGAGTCCTCATAGTTCGAGGATGATAGACATGTTTTACTTTCAGTCTTCTTATTTTAGTTTTCAGGATATTAGAGTTAGCTGGGGGTATGTCCCAACAACTCGTATCTGTTAGAGGCTTTCAGACATAGACTAGATTCAGCTTGAGTTGTTAGTGTTATTTTCAGTCATCACTATACTCTTTATATATTTTATATATTCTGATATGTTTTGGGCTTTTCCCACTTCAGATATTAAACTGTCTTTCATCTTCCGCACAGTGCATGTTTTAATTGAACTATTATAGATATGCCATGCCATGGGTTATCTTGTGGTCACTTATGACACTGAGCACCGTGTTCCATCTAGGGGGTAGTCTCGAGGCATGAGAGTACATCTTAGTGGCACTGGGATGAATATAATATCTAGAATTATTGTCTTCTTTCAGGATCTGTTGCCTCAACTCATCCACATGAGGTACACATAATTAACCCTGGTAGCGAAGCACACAATCTCCCCCTTGGGAGAATACCTCTACTCTCTGCTGATGAACTGCACCTTTCAACTGATGTAATATAGGATCACTGTCTTATTTATCTTAACCTCCACTACCAAAGAAGATCTTGACCCATTGTAGACTATCACACCACCATCTGTCATTTCTATAAGGCAAACTCCTAATTGAGCAAGCCTGTGAACATCTCTGGCTAATTCTTTCTTCTCTTCCTCAACATGTTACACACTACCCATGGACAGTCTACTGAGGGATTCAGCCACTACGTTGGGCTTACCCAGATGGTAGCGCATATTCATATCATAGTTTTTGAGGAATTCAAGCCACCTTCTCTGACAAAGATTCAACTCTTTCTGGGTGAACACATACTGGAGGCTCTTATGATCTATTAACATGCCTACATGGATACCATACAAGTAGTTTCTCCTAATCTTTAGGGCGACACAACTGCTACAAGCTCAACGTCATGAGTCGGGTAGTTCTTCTCATTAATCTTAAGCGGTGTGGAGGCATAAGCTATGACCTTACCATGCTGCATCAACACACAGCCTTGGTCGACCCTGGATGCATCACAATAAACCACGAAGCCATCTGAACCATCTGGTAGGGTTAACAAGGGAGCTGTAGTCAACCTGGTCTTCAATTCAAGAAAGCTTTTCTCACACTCATCTGACCACTGAAACTTGACCTTCTTCTGAGTCAACTTGGTCCCTAGGGCATCTATGGATGAAAATCCTTCAACAAACCTCTTGTAGTTACCAGCCAAACCTAAGAAACTCCTGAGGTCTATCAGAGAGATGGGTTTGGGCCAGTTCTTTACTGCCTCAATCTTTTGAGAATCATTCGGATGCCCTCACTAGATACCACATGACCAAGGAAAGCAACTGACTTCAACAAGAATTCACACTTACTAAACTTGGCGAATAACTTGCGATCTTTGAGAGTATATGAGTATATCATGGATGAATACAATGACGAACAAGTCTATATACTTCTTGAACACTCTATTCATCAAATCCATGAAAGCTGCAGGAGCATTCGTCAGTCCAAAAGACATAACTATAAATTCATAGTGACCATACCAAGTTCAGAAGGCTGTCTTCAAAAATTCACTATATCTGACTCTGAGCTGATGATAACTGGATCTCAGGTCTATCTTAGAGAAGTAACTAGTACCCTAAAGCTGGTCGAACAAGTCATCAATCCTGGGGATGGGATATTTGTTCTTGATTGTGACTTTGTTCAACTGATGGTAGTCGATGCATAACCTGAGAGAACCCTCTTTCTTATGAACGAACAATACTGGTGCACCCCATAAAGAGACGCTGAGTCTGATGAAGCCCTTATCTAGGACATCTTTCAACTGTTCTTTAAACTCCTTAAGATCAGCTAGAGCTATTCTATAAGGAGTAACCAAGATAGGCTGGGTATCTGGAAGGAGATATATTCTGAAGTCGATTTCCCTTTCGGGAGGAACTTTGGGAAGATCTTCTGGAAACACTTCTAGGAATTCATTCACATCTGCAACTGACTCAAGAGTTGGGGTATCTGATTTTGAATCCTTAACACGAACAAGATGATAGATATAACCTTTGGAAATCATCTTTCTGGCCTTAAGGTAAGAGATGAATTGACCTAGAAGAACTGAGGTACTACCCTTCCACTCCAAGACTGGCTCATTTGGAAACTGAAACTCAACGATCCTAGTTCTACAATTGACTGAGGCATAATAGGAATGTAACCAATCCATGCCTAGAATTATATCGAAATTAGTAATTTCTAACTCTACAAGATCGACTGAGGTGACTTTATGAGAAACTGTGACATGGAAATTTTTGTATACTCATCTAGCTATAACTGGATCACCAACTGGAGTAGAGACTGAGAAAGGTTCTAGGAGAGATTCAGTATTGACATCGAAATTTACTGCTATATATAGAGTTACAAAAGAAAGTGTAGCCCTTTGGTCTAACAATGCATAAATTTCCAAATGGAAGGCTTGTAACGTACCCGTGACCATATCAGGAGAATCCTCCTGGTCCTTTTGAGTCTTAAGAGCATAGAGCATATTTTGGCGCTAACACCACCTGTACCAGGCGAGACACTCTGCTAAGTGGGGCAACTTGCTGGAGCTGCTGTAGAACTAGCCTGATTCTGTGGGCGAGCATCCTTGCCCTTCTGTGAAGCTGCTGGAGAATCCCTCATTTTATGGCCTGGCTTGCCACACACAAAACAATTTCCACTACCATCCATACACTCACCTAGGTGGTTACTACCACACTTCTTGCAAACTTGATGAGTGCGCCTGCTAGTGACTGTACTTTGAAATTTAGAGACTAGCGCCCTATCCCGCCTATCAATCCTGGACTTAGGCACTATAGCACTAGCAGAGGATGGGGCTAGAGATGAATATTTCTGGCAGAACTGAGAGCAGTTACCACCTTCTGACCTTTGTTAAGAGTAGCTGAAGTCACATGTCCTAGCTCTCATACTGTCTCCTCCAATCTCTTTGATTTTCTCCTCATTGATCTGTTGAGCAGAAGTAACAAAGCTGGAGATATCAATCTCTTTAACCAGAAAATCATTCTTGCACTCCTTGACCACATCATCGGACACACCATATACAAACCTACTCATACGGGCCCTGGAGTCAGCTACTATCGCGGAGTATACTTGGACAACTGAGTAAACTTGAGTGCATACTCCTTCACGCTCATGTCATTTTGCTTCAAGTTGATGAATTCTTTGACCTTGGCTTCCCTGAGCTCAAGTGGGAAAAACCTATCCAAAAAGGCAGCATTTAAGTGGTTCAAATCCATTGAACCTGAATTAGCACATCGAGTTTCCTTCCACTGCTGATACCAAGTATAAGACACTCCCTTTAATTGATAGGTGGATATATCTGCACTGTTGATTAGAGTGACACCCATAATATTTGTCACCTTCTGAATGTCATCAAGGAATTCTTGTGGATACTCTTCGGACTTGGACCCATGAAATTCTAGAGGGTTCATCTGAGTGAAGTCTCAGATTCTAGCTGCGATAGAGTTATTCTAAGGTAGAGCTGGTGCCACTGCCTACTGATTGACCTTAGCGGTCATGGACTAAGCAAGCACCTGAAAAGAAGCCATGAATTTGGCATGAGTGACTTTCTCATTCAGAGGGTCTGTTGGTGCTGGATGATTCCTGGCGTTGGCTCTTCTGGGAGGCATTTTTCTAAAATACATAGAGCATCAGTTAGAATGAGATTAAATAGAGTTCATACTCTATAGCACGAGATGGAACAAAATAAAGTAAAGTTTTTCCTAATGACAACTCATAGACTCTCCCCCATAAGTGTGGCGTGCTACACACCCATGAAGAAAACTCTATTCGATGCGGATTTCGGACACCCTACGAAATATGAACTTGCTACTCTGATACCAATTTTGTCACGCCTTGAGGCTACTCCCTGGATGTAACACGGTGCTTAGTGTAACAAGTGACCCCAAGCTAACCCATGGTCTGGCATGACTAGACAATTTCTAGTAAAATATGAACTGTGCAAAAAAATGAAAGTATTTAAATATCTGAGATGGGAAAGAAACCCAAACATGACTGAATAAAAAAAATATGAATAAGGGTAAAATGTGTCTGAAAAACAATACTAATAACTCAGTTGCTGAATCTACTTCTATTTCTAAAAGCCTTTAATTGATATGAGTTGTTGGTATAAACCCCCAGCTAACTCTAATAATCTGAAACTGAAATATAAAGCTGAAAGATAAAAGCATATCTATTGTCCTCGAATTATTAGAACTCACCATTGAAGTTGCTGAGTAAGGACTGGAATTGAGCTATGTGCAGTCTGGATGCTGAGTTCCTGAACCTATATCATACAACGATGTAGCACACAAGTATGTGTTAGTACTTTGAATGTACTAAGCATGGGGAATATGTACTAAACTGAATAATATAAAGACTGAACATGGAGATACATGCTGAAGCATAAACTGAAAGATAAGCTAAATGCAGTAACGAAGTAACTAACATGAATATATAGCATGCTGAATTGAATAAATGAATATAAGGTCAATGCAATATGAGTCTGACTGTGGGAGATACTATTAACCGACATACCCCAAGCTGAGCTAACTATGGGGCCAACTTATAACCCTGGATGGAAGGGTGTTCATACCCTGCCAAGGGTACAGACAAATCTGACATGGATCCACTAAACTAATGTCCACAAGGGACAAAGGTGACCAACCTAATCTGACAGCTGACCCCTTTCATACCTTTGGTAGCACCGTAGTTCTGGGACTTAGGGACTGCTACTAAAGGTCTCTGCCTAATCTGACAGCCAAGCCTTCATCTCTTCATCCGCTTGGTACTAAGTCTACTTCAAATTGAATGTAAGAAATGATATGCAAGCTGAAATACTGGATAGCTCAAATACTGATAATCATCTGAGAATGCAACATACATATACTAAAACTGATGGCATTCTAATTCTAAAGTATGATTATCTGAATTATCTGCCTAGCAAGTATAATTTGTGAGTAGTGGAAAAATTTATGAGTACTGGAATTAACACAAGTTAGGGTGTGTGAATACTGTACATGTGACTGTTCTAATCCTCCAAGAAACATATAATTAATATCACATAAGCTATAGCATCTAAATTGTAATGAATCCCTAAGATTTAGGAACCCTAGGTCTGAATAATTCATAGAGAACTGAAGAACTAAATTGAATCTAGGGACTCAATGAGTGGAAGGAACCCAATGATGAAATTACACTTACCTGGAGAAGAATCTATGGAGAAATCCTTGGATTTTTAGGGATGAGCTTGAAGAAACCTTCTGCTTATTCTTGAGAGAAACTGTCGCCTCTTTTCTCCTTTTCTTTCTATGTGCCTGATGATTTTAAGAGAATAGGTGATTTAGGTAGTTTTTGACTAATTTACTAGTCTTAGACTAAGCAAAATTATAAAGCTTAGGCCTCAAAAGAGAAAGGAAAAGTCTGGAATACCACTTGGAATTTTAAAAGAAGCTATTGAAAATTGCGACTTAGGTACCACGACTCGGTTAATGGACCATAGTCTTAGATGGTGGACCTTCAACTGAATTGTGATTCTGTCTATGAGTCTTGGGTTTCTCTGATCTAAGGAAACCACGACTCTACAAGACGAACCATGGTTCTGAATGACAGTTCGTCGTGTGACTCGTGGTTCCTGGGACTTTAGCTGAGGGTCCTCTGGTCTGGGAATTCCACGAGTAAAAGGACGGACCATGGTTTTGAAGTACAGTCTGTAGTCTGATTTATGGTTTTTGGGACAAAGATTAAGGGTCCTCTAATGTTTTGATTCCATGAGTCCACAAGACGGACCATGGTTCTGAATGATGGTTCATCATATGACTCGTGGTTTCTGGGCGTTGGACTAATGGTCCTCCAATTAAAGGGTAATCATGAGTGAAATGATGGACCGTGGTTCTAAACTACGGTCTGTGATCCCATCCGTGGTTTTGAGAAAGGAAATTGGTACTTCTATGATCTTTGAGTCCACGAGTCACACGATGGTCCATGGTCCTCGACTACAGTCCATGGTCTGACTCATGTATCCTAGAATATGAACTGGGGGTCTACTAAAAATGGGAATTACAGTTGATATGACAGATCGTGGTTCCAAACTATGATCCATGATCTGAACCATGGTTTTTGGAAACTTAAATTTTTTTTGAATTTTTCTGTTGAGTCCAGTCCAGTAGCTGGTTCATATCCTGGGGTGTCAAAGTGGACCTCCATGGGCCCTACTGATTCAGACCAAGGTCTATGTGCTGAGTGTGCTTGAGGAAGGGTATACAACATAGTTGAGGTATAGCGGGTACGTCCCTCCATGAGTCCTCCTACTGGGCTGACATGTGATGGAGGAGGTGCATATAGAGTTACCATCACACTAGTTCTATCATATCATATCAAATCATGCATTTTGTATTCGGAGTCCATCCATGTTTGCTATTTTCTCAGTGTACGCTCTGGTAGTATGGGATGCCGGAGGGTTTGTTTTGACTTGATTGTGTTTCTCAAGTGTATGGGTTCGTATTGGGATTGTAGGTAGTTTATATTACTTCTATCTTATTATAGAGTTTTTCATAGACTTTGATTATCTGTGGATTAATGAATATTATCTTAGTGTAGTACTGATCGTATGGGCTTCCAGTTATTGATGGATTAGGGGGTCCTATCTTGTTGAGTCACTCATTATGTGGCCTTCTGAGCACTTGTGAGTTAGTGGATTCTATTTTATCGTGGTGCTGGTTAGTGGCTTTTTGATTCCTGGTGGTGTAGATTATCCTATCCCATGGTTGTATTTGTGAGGTTGTTTTCTGACTATTCTTATCTTGAGAGTGTGTTTAGTATGATTTCGTTAGTTATATTGCTTCTAGCATGAGAATGTTTACTTGGTTTCCTTCCTTCCCTTTTTACTTGAGGTTACCGATATACCACCATCCTTTTTAAACTCTCTCTTTATATATATTGTTATTGCAAGGACCTCAGGTGCGCTTTCCTTCCCTTCACCTGTGTTCTGTGGTATATATATCTATTTTGTGGCTAGCATAGCATGCTTGTATTCTTATTGACTTCTATCCGTGCTATTTTTCATGTACTTTCTCCATTGTTTCTGTGACTGCTTCTTTTCTATTTGTTATTTACTGCTTTTATATCTTATATTCGCTCAGTCGGCCTATGATGCCTACTGGGTACATGTTGCTTTGCAATTGGTGCTCATACTACACTTCTGCATCTTGCTGGTGCAGATTCTAGTTTGAGCTTTCACCATTGATCGTGTGAATTCTCATGGAGCTTCTAGATATTCGAGACTATGGTGAGCTACCACCAACCGAGGTTTGACCATATCTCATTTTTTGGCACTGCTACTCTTTTATTATTCAGAGACAATTGTATTTTCTATCTTTTTATCTCTAGCACTTGTATTCTATTAGAGGCTCCTATACTATCGATACCAGGTCTTTTGGTCTGTGTAGTTTCCTTATGTATATATTCAGGTTGTTTTCCTTCCATATTGTTATTTTATATATGCTTCTGCTTATTTCTGCTTATATTATGCATGTTGGTTAGGTGGTAGCCCATTACTAACCATTTTGGGCTACGGGGAATGTTTCGCCTACTTGGGGGTTGTAGGTGCCATCATGACCTAAGAAATCGGGTCGTGAAAGCTTGTGATCAGAGCCCTAGGTTCACCGGTTTCATTGGTACAAGATCAAGTGTCTAAGTACAATCTCGCAGATTGGTACGATGACATTCATATCCTATCTTCGAGAGGCTACATGGCATTATTAGTAAAAGTTCCCTATTCTTGGATCCTTATCATGCATTCTTGGCTCTATCGACTTCTAAATTTCATTTGTTCCTTTTCTTCTCAGATGCCTAGGATGAGTATGACAACGGGTGATGATGAGGCTTCTATGCCTGTTGCTTTTGTGTTTCCTCCAGCGCTAGGATTTCAGAGTGAGATCATACCGCATCAGTTAGGGGGTTTTAGGCCAGCCCAGCCTCCAATGGGATTTATGGCTTCCCCAGTTCTTCAGGACACTATGGCTAGGACTCTGATTCGTCAGAAGGGTGTATCAATGCCACAGGTTGGAGCAGTACCCGGTTTTTTCAGTGGTATTACAGTTAGATTTGAGGTTCCAGGTCTTCAATAGGATTGTATATTGGTATTGAAGTATGAGGCAAGGTTTCACGAGGTGAGTTAGCATACTGCTAGGGATGTGGACAAAGTTTGAGAGAGTTCAGGGATTTGTTGGAGGATTGATTTTGCCGCTTCGTTTTGCGACAAATCACTTGGTGATAGTTGGGACTACCTTTCTTCAGGTAGTTGACCATGCTTGGGCTATTGAGGGATTATGTCGCGAGGCAATGAAGGTAGTGGTAAGAGGCGTCACTGTCAGGATAGTTTTCATTAGCTTTGGAGTGTGGACTTTGGTCTAGTTGGACCTTTGGTCAGGATCCGAGGGCTTTCAGTTTGAAATACTCTCTCGTTCTGTGTTCTCATGCCATTTAGGCTTACAAGGTTGACTTTGGTCAACATTAAAAGAAGACGCCCTCAGATGGAAATTCCATCAGCGATGTTAGCTCCGGAAGCAAGGATGGAAATTCTGTCTGCGATGTTAGCTTTGGAATGTTGCTTGTGGGATAGAGGGACCATTAGTTTGTTTCCCGAGGCTTCCAGACTCGATTTTTGCCTTAGGTTCCATTTTGGTATTGGTTTGCCTAAAGGTTAGTTTTGGGTGTGAGACCCACTTTTCATTAAATCAACCTATGATGGAATTTTTTTTCGATTCTGTTGAGTCTGGAATGCCATTTTTAGTTCAATATCATAGTTCATTTGTGTCCGTGGGACCCAGATGAATCCTGAGGGTCTATTCAAGCTTTTTAAAATTAGCTGGTTTTTGCCGAGTTTGCTGAGTCTGGTGTGTCCGCAATTGTGAATATTTTTTGCTGCATTTGTGGATTTCCTACATTTGCGGTGGTTTTTTCCGCATTTGTAGAGTTTCCGCATTTGCGGTAATTTTTTTCGTATTTGCGAAGTTCCCGCATTTGCGGTAATTTTTGCCGTATTTGCGGAGTTTCCTTTTGGTTGTAGGCTTCTAATTTTGTGGAGATCCATCAAATTTGCGATGTCCACACTTGTAATGATTTGTCTGCAATTGTGGAGGTCACTATTCATCCATGCCTCTGCATTTGCGATTAAAAAAGTCCCACTTTTGCGGTAATCGCTGGCAGTTTATATTCTAAGGTTCTCCTTAATTTGTTCAAACCCCCAAGTCATTTTCCTCAATTTTCGTTGAGCTTTGAGCTCCATTTCTCTGTGTGGACTGATTTCAAAGCGTTGGGGTGGTCAATTCTTGCCCGTGATCATCTCCTCTTCGTCAATTAGTAAGTTTTCTTGTCTAATTCTGTCAATTCTCCAATTGATTTCCCTCTTGTTTTTTTAAGCTCGTGGCTGTTTTGAGCCCTTTATTTGCCAAATTCTGCTCAAATTCTGGGCATGCTCTCCCGAGAATGTTGGGAACATTGTGGTATTTTTCATTTTCAACTTCGGGTTACAAGGCACATGGGCTTGCTTGTGACCCGGATTTTGACCTGGCTAAACTTTTAGCAATATGGGTATCATTAGTCTTGTTTTAACAGGTAGATTACAATCTTGATAGGGGTTAGATATTTGGAGCTTCTCAGAGTAGTTCAAGCTTGGACGACATCATTCAAGAAGCTTGTCGTCGAACGATAGGTAGGTTACTGTCTTCTCTACGTTAGACATTGCATATATAGGCTATAATGGCATTAATTAGTATCCTTGGGTTGGTTATTCTAGGTTGGTACCCCAGAATTTGTCTGTCTCTTATGTCCGTATTATTTCTTACGTTGTTTGTAGTGTTTGTTGTAGTATTATAATATTACTCTTTGTCACGCCTCGAGGCTACCCTCTGGACGTAACACGGTACTTAGTGTCACAAGTGGTCCCAAGATAACCCATTGTCATGCCCCGAGCCTACCTCCTAGAAGTAACATGAGATCCAAGATCACAAGTGATCTCAAGATAACCCTCTAGCATTAGCATGACTTAAAAACTGAACAAAACAAAATAACAGAAGCTTAACTGAAGTAATGAGCAACTCAACTTGTTTATATAAGTAAAAGTCTAAGGATGAAAATCTGAATATAGCTGAATGTCTGACTTTATGTTTGAAAGCCTCTACTACTTGCGAGTTGCTGGGACAAGCCCCCAGCTAACTCTAAATACTGAAATACTGATTACATAATCTAAATACAAAAATGAAACTAAAATTCAAGTCCTTGAAGGAGGAGGACTCACCTAGATGACTAGATGTGCTTCTGATCTACTAGCCACGGACTGGGGAGCGGGCTACAGAATCTACATCATAATAGGATGCAGCACAAAGAAGTATGCGGTCAGTACTATGGAATGTACTGAGTATGTGAGATATGCATAATCATGATAAAAACATACTTAAAACATGCTTGAAATGAGTTCATGTATGTAGAGAGATAGCATAAGAAAATATCAAGATATAAGGCATAAAACGTGAAATAAAGTCAGGATTCAAAGTAGAGTATCATATAACTTATTAGCTTGAAAATAAACATGCGGGAATTTCTCTTAACCGACATTAAACCATGATGAGGTACATGGAGTCCAGTGTCATGCACCCACACTTAAAAAGGTTGTCCTAACCAGTAAAAGTTAGAATCATGTCATACCAGGATCCTGTCATAGGCAACAAAAGGCACCTACGATGGCACGTAGTTCTGGGACTAAGGGTACTCTCACCCGGTCCAACTTGGTGCTAAATACTACTCCCAAAACATATATATCATGAGGCTCACATACATGTCACATATCTAGATATCAAAACTTATTCATAAACATGTTCATACCCCGGATCTTCATACTACTCATGAACCTTGGTTTTAAAAAATGATTCATGAGAACTGATGGTACATCGGGTGTCTTGTCTTGCATAATAGTTCATAACTTAGAAATTTCCATGGCACTAGTTCAATTTCATAATAACATAGATTTTCATAGAACATACGAACTAGGCATGCACTTGCTTGAAAAAATTAAGAGAATACATGTTTTCAATTTCCCAATTTTCCTAAATCAAACCATGCATGTAGGATTTACCATAATTAGCCTTCAATTAGAAATAGGAGTTCATATGTAAAAACCTATGAAAAATCATGTAATTTAGTAGTAATTTCATAATAAAATCATGAGAAGGCAATTTATAGAAAACCCATAAGAATTGGGTAAGATCCCTAATTTGAAAGTTTATAAAATCAAAATAAAAATTAGGTGTTTTGGGAAGTAGGGTGAGAGGAACCCATTATTGAATACCCACATACCTTGATTGAAGCTAAATCACTTGAAATTGAAAAGAAGAGGAGGCTTGAACTTGGAGCTTTAAACCCTAACTTGAATCTTGAGAAGATGGAACTCATTTTCTTGTTTTGGAAGTTGATTGAAAGAATGGGAGAGAAATTAGGCAAAGTGGGAATAAAAACCCTCCTAAATAGGCTTAAAATGACTTACTATAGGAGTTAAAATAGTGGAAAATTACAAAAATATCGCTGGACTTAAACTAGGAAAAAGATGGTAAAAGTCGGCTTCATAGAACATGAGTCAATCCACAGTTCGTCATCCTAAAGGATGAGCCATAAATTGATCCGTGGTTTCAAATGAAACTTCTAGGGGTCTACTATAATTCAACACTATGAGTCACTCTACGGTCCATGGTTCAGGACGACGGACGTCCTGTGACTCGTGGTTCTGACTTTAGGATATAAGGATCCCCTGATCCTCAGGGATTACGAGTATAAGAATGGGTTGTGGAATAGGTTGACGAGTCATCAACCCACTCATGGAGTTTAGAGGACTTAGTAACTCTCTGAAGGTTATTCCACGGGTTACAGGATGCACCGTCGTTCAAAATGATGACTTGTCAAGTCATTCATAGAAACTGGGTAGAAAAACTAAATTTTGACAAACCACGGGTCACTCTACTGACCGTGGTTTTGGTCTACGGGTCGTGAACCAACCTATGGTTTTGAAGATGAAAATTTTAAGGTTCAGATCAGAAATCAGGAGTCACAGTATGGACCATGGTTCAGAACCACGGTTCGTCATCCCTGTCCGTAGTCACTGATAGTGTTGCAGTAAATTACCCATAACTTTTTACTCCAGACTAGGATTAATGCGCGGTCAGTGGCGTTGGAAAGAAGACTCAAAAATAATAATTTGGTGGGTACTAGGCCACCTAACTCTTTATATTTTAGGAGGAATGATTGATTGACGTTGAACCTAATATATTCTTAGGTTGGGTGAGGTGCTTGCAACTTAACTTGATGATAGGAGTTTCTTATGAACATGATTCGCATCCAAAGCACTCACCATACTAGGGAAATGATCATTACACTCATGGAAAAGGTTCGGGTATTAGCTTAGGATTTTTGGGGTGTTATAATATATCCCCCTTGGGATCATTCCTCCTCGAATGAAGACTAAGCAAGGGAACTCTAGAGAGAAAACAGCCCAACCAAAAACAAAACATGAAAACTGAAGAATAGCATGAAAACTGACTTCTCCTCTCAAAACCTAACGGAACTAACTCCATAAAACATGAATACATGCTAGGATCATGAGTGAAACTGCTGGAATAGAATCGGAGGGACATACTAAGGATGAATCTACTACCTCAAGATGAAACTGGATCGGAAGGAGAAGGGTGAGGGTACTTGGCCTTCATGGATGATTCTTCTTTCCAAGTAGATCCTTCAACTGAGTTGTAAAAGCTGAAGTACTATCGTTGTAACTGAATTCTGATTGAAATAAAAATAGAACTGGATTGATGAGACATGTATGCATGGTGAGAATATAAGAACAGCCAATAGGACAGGAACTGGATATCCAACATGATAACTGGTCTGGGATGAGAGTAGGAACTCAGCTAAAACTTATAAAGAACAAACATACTTTAGAAATCGCAGTTAACCAAAAGGACACCAAACTGAGAGAAGTAGATATACGGGAAAACTATTCTCTTCTAAATACCACTCCTACCATTTGCAACTAACAACCTCAGTTGCGTACATAAAGGTACTAAGGTTTGAGTCTAACTACCTGATTCTCCATGTTCAGACCTATCTCGGCAAGATCTCCTACATCAAGAACGTCTTCTAAGGATAGTATCTCCTCTTATCACAACAACCAACTAACCTAGGGCTCCCAACCAAAGGGTCACTAGTTGCGCAAAACAAATATCGACATGTATCCCATCACGATATTCAAGTTTATAACTATGGTCACCTTATGGTTTCGTAGCTTACCCTATTTAAGACATCTCTCATCTTCCCTATCATAACTAGGAGTTGTAAATTCAAGAACTTCTACAGAGGGACATACTAAAATTCCTTATCTATCTATTTCACACGAATAATCCTTATCTCATAATTCACCCACACCTAGAAGTCAAGGTGGAACAAGTACACAAATAAGGAAAAGAAATCTGCTACCTCCCAGCTAGGCTCCTACAATGCCTTCTCCCCTAACGCTTATAACAACATAAAAATAGAATCATTGAAAGAAAAGAGTGGGAGCAGGAGTGTCACGAGTGAAGGATTACTGTAATGACCCTTTCGGTCATTTCCACATATACGTTTTCCTTGTGCTGTTAGAGCTTGTTGTAGTGGACCCAAGTCATTTAAGGCTTGTTGGGACCGGTATTTTAGTGCCGGGTCCATTTTTTTGGCCGCATGATAAGATTTGAAGCCAAGCAAGTCGGCAAAAGTAATAGTAAGATCTTTAACAAATTTCCTGAACTTTGGAAAAAATGTCTCTGGGCTTTTCTCCCAATATATAAAGAGTTAGAAGTCCCCCAAAATACCAAATCGAAGGTCTACAAGTCTAGTTTCCAACGCACAAAACCTCACGTCCAACTGATCTCGGAGTAAAAAGTTATGACTGTTTCACCGCGGACTGTCTGGCAGAAAACGGGTTGCGAACCGGGTCGCGAACCGGGTCGGGTTAAACTCGATTTAAGCCTCAACTTCACGTTTTAAAACGCCATTTCAGTTCCGAAACAGTGATAAAACATAAGGGAGGATCCCGAGAGAATTCTTGAGTATCAAAATCGTGCGTTGGTGAATTACAAACCTAAGCTTTAGAATTTTATTAGCATCGCGCGTGTAATTGAAAATATTTTATTTAAAAGTTGAATTTGGTAAAAATTATATTATTATTACCTTTTCAAAATATTTTAAAGGTTTATCAAAAATATTTTTGTTACGATATAAGTGTATATGTATTTATTTTATAAGGTTTTTATACATTGTAATATTTTTACGGAGATAGTAAATTTAGTTATGTTGAAATTTATTATTATAATATAGTAGGTTTTATTCGAAATAATTTTCTAATGATTATGGTATATTCAAAAATTATATTTATTATACCACGAACTTACGCAATACCCGAGTATATACTTAACGGGATGAAATTGGTTGCCACCTCCACCTCCACGTGGAAGTGGAGGAGAGAGTACAACAATCTCTCAATAATAAGGGGCTGCCACATGTCAATTTGGACATTTTAATTAAGGTGTAGTAAGCATTTTGGTCAATGCTTAGCAGAATATTTTTGTAATTGCAGTTATCCATTTGCTCATCAATTGGCAACCAACTTTTCTACAAGTTCTTCTACTAACATTTGCACAAGATAAGTTTTTGTACTTTCACATTAACGAAACAACGAATTTTGATGCAATATTTGATAATCAATTATCTACGTCAAGTTATTCAAGCCCGAGTTCGAGTTTGATTTCGTGTTGGGGATTTTTCGGAGAGGTTCAAGCTTGTCATCGGACGACAGGTAGGTTACGGTTTATTTTCCCTAGACTCCGCATATATAGAATAAAATTGTATTAATGGGCATCCTTGGGTTGGTTTATTAGGTTGGTACCACAGACCTCGACCGCTTTATTCATGTCCGCCTACTTTTGTTCCTCCGTTGCTTGTAGTGTTTGCCGATATATTTTATTTACCCTTGCGGTCCTGTGAGGCCTTGTTGACTCTGGAACATAGAAGGTGGGATTTTGGGAATGTCCGCGAGTCCCGGGCATAGAATTATCCTTCTAGGCTGGTTATGCTTGCTGAGTAGCTGTGGGCCTGTGCAGGGTCGATAGGTTGATTGTGAGCTGCGGGGCAGCTATTGTGTGTGATCATACCATTTCCATGCATATAAAGAGGTTTTATCCATGTTTTACTATGGTTTTGGCTTCGGGCCTACCGGCACTATTTTCTAAACCTTGCATGGCTCGGGGGGCCCATTTTTGATGGAAATAATTTGGAAATGGTTTGATTTAACTTGTGAATATTTTTGGGCAAGAAAGTAAAATTATGTTTAAAATCATCAGTTTTACGATTATCGCTAGACTCGGCAGGGCCGGGGTGCTAGTTGAGTTTTTTTGTTACTTGAGATGATTTTTAGCCTCGGTCGGACCGAGCACCTGAGATGACTTTTTACTGTTTAGACCCGGTTATTCCCG
The DNA here is from genome assembly GCA_003996215.1 of Jaltomata sinuosa. Classification (NCBI taxonomy): domain Eukaryota; kingdom Viridiplantae; phylum Streptophyta; class Magnoliopsida; order Solanales; family Solanaceae; genus Jaltomata; species Jaltomata sinuosa. The sequence continues at coordinate 163,851 of QJPP01003509.1, forward strand.
GGCACCCTTTGAGGGGTTTTTGAGACATTTTCCTACTACTTTAGTCTTGGACAGGGTCTGGGCATTGCATGTTCGAGACTGGGTCTCCATCCTGATACCGGACTTGCTTCCGGACGACATGTGTTGATACTGAGTTTTAGTATGGGGTCTGGTACCTCCATGGACCTTGCCATCCGGGCCAGGGGCTACGGGCTGCGTGTGCCGGAGGAGGGGTATACGATGGAGTAGAGGTATACGGGCAGTGTCCTTCCATGGAACCTACCTGCTGGGCCGGATCAGCGCCGGAGGAGGTACAGTACAGAGAGTACCCATGGCACCTTAGATCTTCCATGCAATCATAATCATTCATTGTTTGAGGCTCCACCCTTGTTGTTGTTTGCTGATTGATACCTCCGGTCAAGTAATGGGATGTCGGAGGGTTTTTGTTTTCACTTGTTTGTGTTCCCGTTGTATGGGCGGCCGGGGGACTGTAGGTAGACTTTTATTATTTACTTACAGTTTCTGGCGCATCAGGTCGTGGTGGTCATTCGGGATTTGCGGGTTCATCTCGACTGAGTAGGCCATCAAGGGCTTGTTTTACTTGTGGTGCGATTGGTCATTTTGCTAGATATTGCCCTCGGCAGGGTACAGTTCAGTTAGCCGAGCCTTTATGGGCAGTTCAGCCCCCGGTTAGAGGGGGTGGTCGTTAAGGTAGAGGTGGTGCTCCACACGGCAGAGCAGGTGGTGGGGATGGCGGTCGGGCAGGTGGAGGTCGTAGTCAGTTTTACGCGGTCCCTAGGAGACCAGAGGCAGAGGCCTCAGATGCTGTGATTACAGGTACAATTTCTGTGTGCCATCAGTCTACTATGGCTTTATTTGATCCTGGATCCACTTGTTCATATGTATCTTCCTACTTTGTGCCTTGTTTGGGGTTGGCTAGTGAGACATTATCTGTTCCTGTTTCTGTTTCGACCCTAGTAGGAGATTCTTTAGTAGTGGATCGGATTGTGAGATCTTGTATGTTATCTGTTGGTGATTCAGAGACTTGGGGTGATTTGATGATTCTTGATATGCTAGATTTTGATGTGATACTGGGCATGGACTGGTTATCCCCTCACCGTGTGGTTTTGGATTGTTATGCCAAGACCATTACCATAGCTGTGCCCGGTGTATCCCCGGTTGTGTGGCAGGGTTCTGTTAGCCATGCACCATCTGGGATCATCTCTTGTCTTCGAGCTAGGAAGTTGATTTCCGTGGGTGTTTAGCTTATCTAGCATATGTCCGAGATGTTAGTGCTGACCCTACTTCTCCTGAGTCTGTTCCTGTGGTTAGAGACTTCCTCGATGTGTTTCCTACCGACCTGCCAGGCCTTCCACCTGAGAGAGATATTGATTTTGCTATTGAGTGAGAGCGGGCACTAGGCCATTTCTATTTCTCCTTACCGTATGGCTCCTGCTGAGTTGAGGTAGCTTAAGGAGCAGCTTCAGGATCTGTTAGCTAAGGGGTTTATTAGACCTAGTGTGTCACCGTGGGGTGCTCCTGTTCTCTTCGTGAAGAAGAAGGATGGGTCGATGCGCATGTGTATTGATTATCGGCAGCTGAATAGGGTGACAGTGAAGAATAGGTATCCGATGCCGAGGATTGATGATTTGTTTTACCAGCTTCAGGGTTCAGTCGTGTTTTCGAAGATTGATTTGAGGTCTGGCTACCATCAGTTGAGGATTAGGGCGGAGGACATCCCTAAGACAGCATTCAGGACACGTTATGGCCATTATGAGTTCCTGGTGATGTCTTTTGGGTTGACTAATGCCCCCGCAGCCTTTATGAACTTGATGCACATGGTTCTTGGCCCGTATTTGGACTCATTTGTGATAGTTTTTATAGACGACATCTTGGTATACTCGCGTAGTAGAGATGAGCATGAGCAGCACTTGAGGGTTATACTCCAGACTTTGAGAGATCATCGGCTTTATGCCAAGTTCTCAAAGTGCGAGTTTTGGCTTGAGTCAGTTGCATTCCTAGGGCACGTGGTGTCTAAGGATGGGATTAGGGTTGATCTGGGAAAGATTTCAGCGGTTTGTGAGTGGCCTAGACCTACTACTGTTACTGAGGTCTGCAGCTTTATTGGGTTAGCAAGTTACTATCGACGGTTCATTGAGGGATTTTCTTCCATCGCAGCACCCTTGACTATGCTAACTAGGAAGGATGTCCCATTTCAGTGGTCGGATCAGTGTGAGGATAGCTTCCAGAGGCTTAAGGCCTTATTGACTTCAGCTCCAGTTTTGACTTTGCTGGTTGAGGGTCAGAGCTTCTTCGTGTACTGTGATGCTTCTGGGGTTGGTCTTGGTTGTGTGTTGATGCAGCAGGGTCGAGTAATAACATATGCGTCGAGGCAGCTGAAGGTTCACGAGCGCAACTACCCCACTCATGACTTA